>VUQK01001911.1:26105-40443 GCA_015106715.1 Bujurquina vittata
AGCCAATTTTCCTAAGCCCCCCCCCCCCCCCCCCCAACATCGCTTTTATCTTAAACTCCCAGCATCCTCTCTGTTACTTTTGGCAAGTTGGCAGCTAATGTCCAACCCTGATGAGAACCACTTGTAAGGACAATTCCAATTTCACAGCAGGTGGGAAAACAACACTTTTATCTGACTGAAATTGTTCAATTAGCTAAAAATAAAGTCAAACATTCCTCTGCTTCCTCCAGGGGTTATGGATGAAGAAGTGAAAAGAGAAGAAAAGACCTTGATTTTGCCCATTTAGGGCATGCTATGATTTTTAATTACCCAACGGAAGGAGTCTTTTATTGAGCTACACGGCTTCACACTGTCACCTGTCCTCTCTAATTGTGCGTCTTCACTCCTGAGGGGAGTTGGAGGGGAATGTAATTACAGTGAGATCAATAGTCAAGCATCAACGATGACACAGTAACGATTCATATTATATGCAGATTGATTCATTTCCGGACATTGTTTAGTTTAATTTAATGGAAGACTGCGAGCTTGAGGGGGGAAATTTTCTCACATTCAGAGAACAAGGCTATAAAGGCAATTATACGGGTAAGTTTAATTGTCTGGGAACTATATGGACTGATTAAATACCACAGTAAGAGCAACTAACAGCAGCTTTTAGGGTAATTTTGGAGGCATGTTGGATACTTACAAAGTCAGTTAATTTTATGATTTTTTTAAGGTTTTACAAAAAGAGTCTTACCAATGCACCACTGTGAGTAAAGTAGAGTGTACAGCCATGACAGCAGTTCACCAAGACTCTAATGCTCTTTGTCGAGAGAATAAAAGTGGTACGTCAGAATATATTAAAAGTTCAACCTTGTGATGGCATCACATGAAAACTCAGGGGAATGCTGAAGTTCTGAAAACACCACAATCTAACTAATTTAGCAAAATTATGAAATGATCAGTTCTGGTGATGGAACACAAGAGAGGGGATCACCAAAGTTATCAAAATTCATCGTTTGACTTGCTGCCATAAATTTGTCCCAGTATTTCAAACAACCAGAATTACAATGAAATAATAGATTAACATAATGCTTGTATAGCGTCTTTATATTACAATATAAATTACCCTGACGTGCAATTAACAATTTACTGTAACGTATAAGGTACAGAAACAAAGTCATAAGTCTTCTTATCACTGATTGGCTGAACTGAACAAAATAATAAAAAATTAAAATCCACTGAAAATGATGAATCTAACCTTGGCATTGAGCACAGTTTGGGTGAAGACCCACTAGGTAATCATCATGCCCAAGTTTGATTTAATTCTGACCAATACTGTAGGTGGAGCCTACCTAGTATCTATCCAAATTCACAATTCGTGTGAATTTGGATCGATAAATGAACTGATCAATGAACAGACTGACAGAAAACTGATGACCTTATGTCTCACCATGGCATGAGATCATCAGTCCTTCTGCCAACTGGGTCAGTCACAAACAAGTTATAACCAACAAGTTTTCTAAATTCACTCATTATAATAATCATGCAAACTTATTTAAATTTGACCCATCTACTTTAAGGTCGTGTCCTTGAACATCTCTACACCACTTCAATCACAACTGCTATTTTTAGATTGCTCCCTGGAAGCCCTGTTCTGACCATCTGCACTTTGATGAAACTTGATTTATTGTATGCACAGTGGTCCACAGAAAGATTCGAGCTGCAGTTTTTCCAGCATTAAACTGTGTCAGACTGACTCAACTTTTGAATTTTGTTGAGCTCGGATACTCAGTCTTAATAGAATCAAGAATTCCTAGAATGAAACAAACCTAATTAAAAATAATTCAGTGATTAACATTTTTTCGTTGTAGGTAAACTCATTTATGTACCTACCTACCGTCTACCTCTTTTGTTAAGTGATGCTGAGACACCCACAGTTACACAAATTGGCCTTCTAAAAAACAAGAATGTGACATTCCGCTCAATAATTAAGGTATTTTGGTTGAACTACCTACACTGTACCTACTTACCTACCCATATATCTTCTTACTGACACCATAAAATCCTTCATGATCCTAGTATAGGGATTTTTATATAATTATACATTATGTATATCTTAACTTTCAACTGTTGTCAGGCCACATAAAGTGAATAGGTGTCTTTAGCAGAATAAGCATCACTATAATACTTTAACATTTCCCCTTTCTTTGAACATTTCTCAGTGTCCTGTAGAGATAAGGTGCAAGAGAATATTTGATGGATGGGCCATTGACTTGGACGGCCACTGAGGATATGTAATAGTGTCTACCAAAGACTTTAAAGTGCAAATAATCCACAGAAATACATTCTGTACAGCAGACAGCTGTCTCCCCAATGTAACGTAGCTACCACTGAATGCTTGTCAGCCTTTACTGACAGTGCCAGCGCATATTCAAAGCAGACATCTATAGTAAAATGGCACACTGGAAACCAATGACAAAGGATAGGTTCTTCGAGTGGCTAAGTCATTTCAGGATGACACTAGGATAGATAGAAAAAAAAGGAAATAAACAGCAAGTGACAGGAAGAGAAAGAAATAAAAGACATGCTGAAGGACTGAAACAAAGAGAAATGTCAAAAATAGATGAAAGTTCTTTTGTGTGTCACCAGGATTCTATGAAGTATGTCCCCCAGGGATAGTGACACCAACCCCCAATGCCCAAGAGGAGGCATAATATTAAAAAAGGCAAAAGCCTGTTCTCTCCACTGGTCACTGTGTCCCAGCAGACAACGGGAAAAGGTCTATTTGTCAAAATAATTTTTTTCTGTCCAGGACCATTTCAGCCAAGCATCCATTACCGAACCCCTGAATTCATGCAACATTAAACTGCCAGTAACCCAGCTGGCCATTTTCTCCAACTGAATGAACCACTACAGCAGAAACCCCTTTCAGGAAATGAACTTTGCAAAGGTACAACATGATAAATGAAGCATTATCAGTTGGTGTGGACTAATGTTTGACCAAAACAGGGAGCTTGATTTCATTATAATTTTTCAACAGTACAGAAATGCCCCACGTAGAGTATTTGCAGAGTAAGATCTATTCAAAAGGCATTTAGAGAAACATTTTACAAAAGTGTTCTTTGGTTAAAGATTTATGTGCTACACATTGCAGATTTATGAAAGTTCTTCTGATTTATTCCATTATGTGAAACCCAATGTCAGTGGTATACAAAGTTTATGGAAGAAAGTGGAAGTGATCTAAAATAAGGCATACACAGTATATACTGTGCCAGTCAAAGGTTTGGACACACTCACCCAACATTTGACTGGTACTGTATATTTATATAGGTCCCTGTCCTTCTCCAAGCTTGGGTCCTCTGCCAGAGGCCTGGGAACTGGCGGGTCCTGTACAGTATCTTAGGTCTTAGCTGTTCAAAGAACTGTGCTCTTCTGCACAGAGATCCTGGATGTTGTTCCTGGAATCTGCTGGAGCCATGCTCCCATTTTGGGGGTCACTGCCCCGATTCCTCCGATTGCCACGGGGACCAATGTTACCTTCAACTTCCACATCATCTATAGATCTTTTCTCAGCCCTTGGTATTTATCTAGCTTCTTGTGTGCCTTCTTCTTGATGTTAGTGTCAGTTGGTATTGCTACATCTATGACTACAGCCTTCTCCCTGTTTGTCCGCCACTACTACAATATGTCCAGTTGGTCAGCCATCACAAAACCTACACCTGGTATTTTGCCTGGTGTGGTGAAGCCTAGCCTCTATCGAACTTGTAGTTAGAGCTTGTTTCTGTGCTGCCATGATTAGTGTCTCTGCTATCCTCCAGCCCAGCTTTGCCCAGCCATTGGTAGTATTTTTCAATATCAGTTGAGGACTATGCAGAACAGCAGTGGGGACAGAGCATCTCCTTGGTGCACAGGTTGGTCAGTCTGGTCCTACGGTCTCAAGTGACTGCTTTATCTACCAGTAGCTGGTGTTTTGCTCCTCTGGTGTTACTGCCAATTTCTTATTAACACTAAAAATAAATAAATAGGACAACACACACAATCACATAGACATCTACCCCCAATAAAGAGGTGCACTGTGCTGGTCGTTTTGATACATTTGACCAAATTGGCACAAAATAAAGTGTGCATTCCCCAACTAGTTGTGAGTGGTTACTGGAGGTTACTGGTAGTCACTGTGAAATTGATGGCTAATGCACCAGTCACAAAGATCTACAGGCCTCCATTTTCTAGGAAAAAGTGTGTATTCCCCGACCGGTTGGTGAGTGGTTGCTGGAGGTTGCAAAGTGGCACAGGGGTGCTGTATTGAAAGACCTGTACAGGTGACTAACCCGTCACAGGGCCAACACAGAGAGACAGACAATCATTCACACTCACTACTATGGGCCATTTAACCAATTAGTGACCTATTAACCTAACCCCAGTTACTGCAAACGCCACACAGCAAGAGGTCCAGCAGTCGAATCCAGACCTTCTAGATGTTAGGCAGCAGCGCTAACCACGACACCACCGTGCTGTTCAATTGAATCCACTTCAATTCAGTCCAATTCAGTTTTATTGATATAGCACCAAATCACAACAGTCACCTCAATGCGATGATGATGATGATGAGCTAGCATCATCAGTCTCTACAGCAGACTGAGGGGGAAGACTTCTCCAGCAGAATAAAAAAATGAAAACAACTGCTCAAAGTTACAGGACAAATATTGACATAATTTTTCTTTCATTATTTGTGTGTTAGATTGTTAACAATGAAGTCTTCAAACAGTTGCCCTTCAAGAGTCGGTAATACCTCTTGGCTCACGAGCTGAAATTCACCATGAAAGAAAAAATAAAGATAGGACTGATGTCAGTTATAGTTTTTCCAGACTGGCTGCTCATCTCTTGTTTCATGCTGTTGCTGTGGCCCTTTGTCTTCACAGCTTCTTCAGGATGTTTTGACTTTGTCATTCAGCCATAGTCAGGGTGGAGGTGGTTTATATATCTGTGTCTAAGAGTGATCATGTGAACCATGCGATGTTGTGGAGGTTTCCATTGGATCAAGGTGAAAGGAGAATGGGCAGCACCCTCTGAAGTGGCCATCCTCACTGTAGCACCACATTTGTCTTGACTTTGTGTAATTTGTAGTGTATTTTGTTTTTTTTTCACTTTAAAAACAGAAATCAAAGTATGTAAAGATTTTTTTCCTATAGAAGAGTTAGTTTAATAATGTCTAAAAAGAAAAGGTTCGAAATTTGCATTTAGTTTCTGCAGAACTAGCTAATATCTATAGCTATGGTGGGACTTCTTTCTTAATGAAGCTTCTTATCATTTCTTTATTATGTTGACTTAGACAAATGTTATTTTAATGCCTGGATGCATTCACGCCATGCACATCTTTGAAACATCTTTGTTTTGCTTTGTTTTCCAGCTTCCGTCTCCCGCCAAGGCTAAATCACAGTGATCATGGCTCTCTTGTCATGAGTGGGGAACAAAACGACTAGCTATCAATGGAGGCGCTAAGGACGGAGGTGGGAGCCAAAGCTCCACCCACTCTCTAGCCCACCCTAAAACCTCTTGAACAGAGGGCGTTTGGGTGAGTGAAGTGTTTGGAACTCCAGCTGCATTTACTCCAAACCTTTTATTTCACCAACAAACAGAAATTGAGTTTAGTGAGAATAGAAATACCCCAATCACTTCAGACTCCACTAAGAAAGACATTTGAATCACTTACATCGAGGTGATGTAAACTATATTTGGTTTTCTGAGAGGAATATTTCCATTTCTGTTTATTTATTTATTTTAATATTGGTTAATTAATAGAGATAGGGATGTCAGAGGATTTATAGCACTACGGATATCAAGTGTTTTCTTCATTTTCTTTCTTGGTGTCAGACTTCCTCCCATTGCTTGTGTGTGTGAAAAGAGAAAATAAAAGCATCACAAATGTATCACTTCTGCTGTTCTCAATTAAGACACACACACACACACACACACACACACCCTACTGACCAACAATTTTGTGTATTCATCTGGAATTGCTAACGCAAACTGTCACTTAGAAAACTTAACAGAGCCAAAGGTACCTCTCTGAGAGGGTCACTCTTCTATTTCCATCATCATTATACAACAAAAATAATAGCTTTCAAATGTTACATTGCTCAGAATAAAAAATGTTGTTTTCCCAGCCAAAGCACAAAGACGTCACACCGCCAATGTAGGACACTCACTGTCTTTCCTTAGGAATTTTTCCATACCTCTTATCTGTTTCTCTGGGGGTGTCATTGCTCCTAGTTTGTTTACTTCCTTTGTTTTTATTTTGTTCAAGTTTCACTTTTTTTATCACTGCTGCTCCACATTCAACTGTTTTAACTTTCAATTTGTGACAGTATTATAATAAGATATTTGTAAGTGTTGATGTTTTTTGTGTGTGTGTGTGTGATGGAGCATACAAACTGTTTCCACACAGTAAATATGAACTGAAATTGTACTTGTATAGGTCAAAAAAATAATAAATAGGAATTGTGACAGCAGCTGGTGAGAGTCAAACAATCTATAAAGATTGTCTCTGTTGAGGAGCTACTGCGTATATTGGAGCTTCCACTTGTGCTGCTGGGGGAGCTCAATGGCAGATAAAATCCAAGCTGTCAGTCACAATAACCTTAATATACTCTGTTTTATGTCTGTGCAGCAGGCTAAAGGTACACAAAAAATGTTTAAAAGAAAAGCAGGTTCTAGGATGCTATTTTTTATGACAATGATATGAAATACAAAAGTAGGGAGCTGTCTTTACAATATAGATGGGAGACGTGCATATAGTGGTGGCCCAGAGGGGATGGATCTTCTCATAGAGGTAGAATGTCTCCAAACAGCAGTGAAGGGGCATGCTTTGTCTGGAAATATTGGGTGAAATAGATGCAAAATGAGAGTCACTGAAAGTCTGTTTTGTTAGCATCATTCACTGCCACTATTTTTCGTATCATTAACTGATCCTGCTGGCTGTGTATCCACAGACCTACAGACCATTTAGCAACCATCTAGCAACCACCGGTTGTGAGGCAAAAATGTGTATTCCCCAACTGGTTGCGAGTGCTGGTTGGCTGACACTGGTGGAAATCAGTCACAAAAAGATTGCTGCACCAAAACCTGCTTGTAAATACTCACTAGCAGATTCTCACCATTACCTATAGTTTACATGGAAAATGCCAACTTGCCGGGAAAACACCCTTTTACTCTGAGTTATGATGAAACATGAACAAGTGTGATGGAAACTGGAAAAGGGGGATATTCTCCTTCAGACTAAAATTATTGTACTTTATCTCTGACACCTAAACATTTCAAAAGGTGCAGATGAAATATTTGATTTGAAGGTGAATGGCCTCTGCTTCTGGTTTGCCGGTAGTTGCCAAGTAGTCAGTGATCCATCTCTAGATCTGCGTGACTGGGGCTTTAGCAATCAATTTCGCAGTGACTGCCAACATTCACTTGCAACTGGTTGGGCAATATGTATTTTTTCTTCAGTGATGAGTGGATGCCAGATAGTTAACTGCTCTCTAGGCCTCAATGGATGAGGCTCAAGACACAATCAAACCCTAAGCCTTTTCCAACCCCACAGTAGTCACTGGTTACCTTGGCGATGTTAAGAGACCAATGTTAAAGTGTGCACATCAAAATTTATCATTGCAGTCTGTGTAGTGTCAAATTAAGATGTGCTTTGAGTTGAGTGCATTCGGCATAACGTAGTACATGAGTCTTTGAGTGGTGTGAGCAAATGTGTAGCATGAGTCAAAAAAATAAATAAATAGGCCAGATGTTCCCATTCCTGATGTTAAATAATTAAGGCTGTTCACATTTTCAGGGCATCAAACACTGCTTATCCTTCAAATTTACAAAAAAGTTGTCCTTGCGTGTTGGACCTCCACGTGGTCCTTATTTGTTAGCCCTGGGTTGGGCCACTCACTCATATCTGAAGAAATAGCTTCCTCGTGTGTGGCCCACGTTTCCTGGTAAGTCATTTCATTTGCCATTGCAAATCATGGCAAGAAACCTCATTTCCCTTAAGTATGGTTAGTCAGACTGAAAAACAGCCTTTGTTAGTTATTTTTTGTTTTTTTTTACTGACAGAGAAGCTGCAGCAGGAAGTGGCGACCTTGCTGATGCTTGATATGTTTTTCTTTTCACTCAGCCTGTTGATCTCCTGTTGCCTGTCTATTTAACTGTCATCAGGAACAAGATGGTTCCATTAGAATAATTTTCTCAGTGCATGATTGCAAAGGAGGATGAGAAAAGACAACAGATGCTCAAAATCTGTTTGCATACCACATGTATGGATGGTTCAGTGATTAACCGCCAGGTGGATCACTGCACAGGAAATGTGCAGCAGGTAGTGGCAGCTCCTTATAAGGTGTTCTACACGCCATCTTTCCTGAGGTGCACTGGAAAGCAGAGAGGTATGGCTGCATGTGTGTAGAACAGTGAAGCCCTCCAGGACTGGCCTCAGAATCAAAGCTTAAAGGAAACACTTCATCCTCTAAGAGTGGCTGGCTGGCTGGTACTGACACTTGTGCCCTACTTTCTCAGAATCACTACCACATTCCCAAGAGTGAGCAAAGCGAAACCAGAAAAACCTCATCATCTGAACTTCCTATGTTTCTCCAAATCCCCTTAGTAGCACAGCTGTGGCTTTCTTGATTGTTAGGGTTGGGATCACGTCTTGATGCTACACAGCAACAGAGCAATGCTACAGAGCAAAAACAAGTGCCAGCAACCTCAATCATTTGTTCAACCATGAAAAGTTGTTTTCTTGGAAAAGGAAGCAGTATGAGGAATGTGAAAAAGACAGACATTGTGTTATACAAGGCGATTGAAAGGTCAGCAGATGTATCAGCCAACACGGACATATTTGTGATATCCAAACCTTAAAAAAAATCTTTTTGCTGCTTATTTGAATCTAGTGATGTGGAAGGATGTATTTAGCATTTGAAAATACAGCTCTCAAGTCGCTTTGAAAGCTGCTCATTTCTTAGTGTTTGAGATCCAAAATGCAGCAGATTCACCGAAACATATGAATTCCAAGACTAAGTAAACACCAGCCACCGCCATGCCACCACAACCGATGTTTCTCCATCGCAGCGTGTATATGTGCATGGCTCTGGTTGCTATGGTTATGCCTTTCTCTGGATCAGTCTGCAGGCGGATAAATAATGCACACTAATGCTGGCATGGTGACAGCACTGCAGCAAGCTGTTGCTCACCTCAGCTCTGCTCTGCTCTGGAAACACAACCACATACTTAAAAAGGCTAATGTGCATATATAGCAGCATGGATGCATTGCCAAAGATTGATAACATGCTTACAGACAAAGCTCGATAAATATTTTTTTCTCCTATCATTTCTAATATTGATTGAACAAAAGCTTAACACAGCTGCCAGGCTGTAAGGCATGTTCCGGTACAATGAGATATCAAAGTTTGTTCTGACACAACTGTCTAATGAAGCAGGTGAATAAACTTTAATGGACTGATGTCAATACCTTTCCCACTGTGGGCTGCATTCAAAGGTCTCCATCAGCATTTGCCTCTTCAAAAACTGACAGTAACAATGAATGAGGGATGTGACATCAAGAGATGAAGGAGGTGCAAGAAGCTTCAATGGAGCATGATGTTATCGCTGTGTATTTCGGTTCAGGGGTGATTTTTAGATGAAGTCTAGTAGTCCTTTGTGTTGTCACTCACAAATTGTCCACAAAGTAGACACTGATTTACATATATTTGGCTTTGGTCTGCATTATTTTTTCCATGCAAGCCCCCAGGGGAGAAGACTTTTTGTAGAAGAAAGAAAAACAAATATTTCTTCTGGCAAATAACTAAAAGTAAAGGGGGCTGATGGGGCATGTTGATGAAAAGTGTAGAAAGTCTAAATTATAAGTGTTGGCAGGTTTATTTTTAACCTTCTGAATGCAATGAGCATTTATTAATTCATGTTGGAAAAGGACATTTTGGTAGCAATTTTGTATGGTACACTAATAAGATATAACAAAAAATATGATGCTAATTATGTAGACGACAAACTGTCATACCTCAAGACACCTCACACCCAAATTATCTTTCAGTTAGAAAACATTTATAGTGCTGTTAGATCCACAATGTTCTATACATTATTATTCCAAATGATATCACACGGAAATTTCTAGTCTTCAGAATGAAAAGATATTTTGTCTTATTTCAAGAAATCTTACCAAGTGTAATTATCTTATTCCACTGTTAGATTATTTCACTAACTTTGGGAAGATTCAGGCTATAATCAAGTGTAAATATCTAGTTTTTAGACAAAACACAGTCAGTAATCTTACCTTAATCTTAGCATACCACTCTCAAAACAAGATCAAAAATACTTTTTTTGCTTAATATAAGACTTTGAGATTTAGTTATATCGTCAGGTTTTGCAGTGTTGAAGCATGTGTTTATTGCATTACTTATACTATCTTAATTAATCTGTCCAACTCGAACAGCAACCGTGTTTATTACCCCTTAAAGCTCCACATTTCCTTTCTCTGTACCTGGATAATGCCTGCCTGTAACACCAAAGTACTCCATCTGTCCTGCCCTAACAGCAGCACCTGACGTCTGCCTCTCCTCCTCGGTTCACGTCATCTTGTGGTGTATTTTGAGGTGTTTAACAAGGTTTGTTGTTTTACCACAACTTCTCACTGTTTTCCCACAAACAGATCGCGTCTTGGCTATTTGTGGAGCTGTAATAGCGGCACACGTGACCATTTGCTACTGTGTCTATGTTGCGAGCAGCTGCACCACGCTGCACTTGGGCATTACGTCCTTACACATTACACACTTACCTGGCGGAAGAAAAAGTAGTCCCCATCAACCCCGTAATAATCAATAATAATCATTAATAATTTAGCTATTTTAGATCCCAAATGACTGAAGTATCGAAAGTATAAATACTTGGACCTGAGAATCGATTTTAAAGAGTAAAGGTCTGGTATCGGAAGTATCGATATTTCAGTATTGATCCACAAATCACTAGTGGTCTCCAAAGGTTTCAGGTCAAGTCCACTTACCATTTATACAGATATTCCACAGGGATCTATTCTTGGATCTTTTTAATTCACTCTGTGCATAAGCAATGTTATCTCTGTCAGCCAAAACTGCAATGAACATTTTATGCAGATGACACTATTTTATATGCCACTGGCTTTTCCCTTGATCTGGATATTACAAATTTACAGTCTCCTTTTGATACATTTTAAAATTCTTTGAATACACATAAACTCATTTAAAACTAAGCTCATAACATTTATAAGGTTAACCAAAAGTTTCCAGCTTACAATAAATATTCAAACCTTTTATGATCATTAAATTTAAACTGTTGACTGCTATAAATACTCAGGACTCTGGCTGGATGCTAGACTCGCTTTTAAAAGCCGTGAGGAATTTTGTACATATTAAATTTTTGTACAGAAACAAATCTTGTTTGTCATTCACAAGTTGTAAGATCATTGTAAAATGCACAACTTGATTATGGCATGCTTCCATATCCACCTCACCACTTCATCTTAAATAAAAAAGTGGGATGGTGCCTCCTTGCAAATAGAAGAGAGCAGCATTGTATGAGCTTTGCTTTCAAGATTTTACTGCAAAGATTATTTGCTTACCTCGTCTACTTGATTGAATTTAAACAAAGTACTTACAATGTCAGGTTGCATAACATGTTAACATTATCTTCACCTCTTGTCCACACTGAACTTGGAAATCAGGATTTAAATATTTTACATGGTACAAGTACAAAAATCTATTAAGTTGCATTCTCTGATTTGACTGGAACATTTCAAAGTGTTGTATTTGTCATTCTGCATATAGTCTTTTATATGTTTTTCTTAATTTGTGCTAATGTCTGTGTTCTTTTATTATGGAGCTGTATCAATTTTTGTATGTTTTTTGCACACAAGTCTCTCTTGAAAAAAAGATCTTAATCTCAATGAGATTACCCTTTTAAATAAAGCATTTCATAATAATAATAGTTTTACTTTATAAAAAGGTCATTTGTTGCTTATTAGAATGAACAGACTACAACAATCCACATGGTTGCTGCTTTTCATGTTTTTGTAGCCTTGATATTGCTCAGAGTCGAGTGAAGTATGAATGCAGTACTTCCTCATCACTTTACTGACATAAAAAAGACATCTCATGTCAGTATTTGATACCAGGAGCCTAATACTACGCTAAGAAAATGCGAGGCAAACTGCCATGAAATTGGATCTGTGTTTCCCACCATTAGACTTTCTTAAGCTACAGTTATGTGTCTAGTGTTTTAATATATTTTGGAAGCACCCCATTACATTTCAAGAGATGGGGTGCCGTCTAGCTCCTACAATCTCTTACTAAGCTACTAGAGTTGGTAGTTTCAAGCTGTTTGGAAGTAAAATGTCAAAGAATTCCTAAATGTCAAAATGCAAAAGAATGTCAGTCTAAAGCAATTTACTATTTGTTTTGTTTTGGGTTTTTTTTTTTATTTGTGAAGGCAATGCTTAAAGTCAGAGCTTGGAAGCAGGTGAGCCTTTAGTGTTTCAGGAACTGGACTGGAACCTTCCCAGGGACTCTCAGAGAGAGCCTGATTACCATGACAAAGGCAACAATGATCTGGCAGAGAATGGAGGTTCAAGTTGGTCCTTATATTCAGCAAGGATGAAATGAACCTGGGAGCCCAAGCAGAGACTACACCCATATGCAGGGAAGGCATGCAAACCCTGGCCTTCTCACCACCTAAGAAGAGAAGAAACATGGAGAGACAGAAAGAAAGGGAGAAAAAAATCTAGGCCTGCCAGGACCATGACTCTAATTCTACAAACCTCTACTACGTCACATGTCCCTTTTTTAATAACTCATCCATTTGGACAGTGGTATGGTTTAAACGTGCCTTTTGTGGTAGACCCCAGCTTCTGGGCTGTCTTTTAGTCCAGCCATTGGTAGGATTTTTCAATATCAGCCACTTGTTCTATCTTCTAATGGTACATGCTGCGCAGGGGCCTTTTCTTCTATTATGGTTCCTGTTCTTGAGCCTCTTCTTTCTCAGGTTTCTGCTGCCTGATGTACTTATACAGTAGATCTTTGTTGTTTCATGCAGGATGGTGGTTCTGGCACTCACTAGTCCTTGGCCTCCTTTCTTCTGCTTAGCATACAGGGTGCTTGATTTGGGTGATTCCATGCAGGGAAAGGAGCTTTCATGTCTTGATGTCAGTGGCTTCTATTTCCTCTTTTAGCCAGCTTATTACCCCAGCAGGGTAACTGATGACTGGCAGGATGTAGGTGCTGATTGTCCAGATCCTGTTCTTCCCTTTCAGCTGACATTCAGGACTTGCCTTACTCTCTGCAGGTACTTGGCGGTTGCAGTATTCCTAGCGGCATCTTCATGGTTCCCATTTGCCTGTGGTATTCCAAGGTACTTATAGCTGTCCTCAGTATCTGCAATGTTGCCTTCTGGTAGAGCAATCCCCTCAGTTTTTAACCACCTTCCCTCTCTTTGTTACCATTCAAGTACCCTTCTCCAGTCCTAATGGCATTCCGATGTCATTGCTGTAGATCCTAGTGATGTGGATCAGTGAATCGATGCCTCATTCACTCCTGGCATAGAGCTTGATGTCATCCATGTAGAGGAGGTGGCTGAGGGTTGCTCCATTCTGTAGTTGGTATCCATAGGCAGTCTTGTTTATCATCTGGCTGAGAAGGATCAGGCCTGTCCAGAGCAGTAATGGGGACAGAGCATCTCCCACAGCAAATTCCACACTTGATGGTGATTTATGCAATTGTCTTGAAGTTGTCCTCCACTGTTCTCCACAACTCCACTGAGTTCTCATGATGGCTCTTAGGGTCCAGTTGATCTTGGATAGTTCTAAGCATTTGAAGATGCATGTGTAAGGCATTGAGTCATAGGCTTTCTTGTAATCATGGTAGCAGCTTTCTTGTCTTTATGTCTGTGGCTTATATCTCCTCCTTTGGCCAGCTTCTTATCCCAGCAGAGTATCTGACAACTGGCAGTGTAGCGGCAGGTTTCACCACCTCTGGCCGCTTCTGGGCACGCAGGCTCATCTCTTAGGTCCGCTGTATTCCAACACGCATGACAGTAGAAGCCTCTTGGATTTTAAGACTTTAATCGTTATTCTTCATACAGTCACACGGTAGAAAAACTGTGTGCTCCTAAGCCTACGCTGCCCTGAACTAAACTAAACTAAACCTCCACCGAATTTTAACTGATATATTCTCTGACATCAAAGCGAGCAGCATCAAAGCATCTAACTGAAACTGTTACTAAGGAAACAATGAGCTAATACAGAACATACGTCGTACTGTAGTTAAGGAAACAATGA
>VUQK01001913.1:3671-22292 GCA_015106715.1 Bujurquina vittata
ACAGGGACGGGACAAAAAATAAAAAGGGGGGGGGGGGCAGACTGAAACACAAAGCATATTTCATAATAAAACAGGAAGTGACTAAACAGAAACCTAACATCGCGACAAAGAAAATGATCCTGGATTCACTCGTGTTAAGAGGAGTGATTTCTATTAAGTGTTGTTTCACCTTATAACAGGGTAGACTGTCCAGACCTGGATACTCCTCAATATCTCCAGTTCTGACATTGAAGCAAGCACAGTGAAAAGGGCATCTCACTCTGTCACCAACAAGTACCCCTGGATTAACAGAGAACATGCAATAATAATGACCTAATCTGACGGAAATATATGTGTATGAAAAATGAGAGAGATAAATAACCTGGAAGTAACTGGACGCTTTACCTTTAATCAGAGGTGCATTGTAATGAGAGCACTTGGTTCCAACAGCGCTGTATTGACCCTGGGTGCGGACTAACAGCACTTTCTGTTCCCCCACAGTTACTTCTTTCATTCTTTATCAACACAAAAGGGACAAAAATAAAAATAAAAAAAAATCAGTACAGAAACCACAGCTGTCACAAAGCAGTAAACAGTAGTATTAGTCTGTCCTTCTTCCTGTTCTCTGATTTTTACTAATTTCCTACTTTATTTTGATATTGTTTCTAATGCGCTTTTTAAAAATTTCCTGCCTTTGTGCTCTTTTCCAATAGTTTTTAAATATCATGTATGTCTGTTTCACCAAGTTCTGGATCACACCATTATCATGCCAGCACACAGGCTAAACCTGCAGGAAAAGTCTGGTTTTGGAGCTTTTTCGCCAGTGAGCTTGTTTTCCCCCTTTAAACTATTTCAGTTTTCAGCTGCAGTTTAGCCAAGCTACTTGGTTTGCTTTAGGAAAAGATCAATATATCCTTTAAACAACTTTTATCACATCTTAGAGAGCCTGTCTGACAGACCTGATTCTCCCAGTATTGTCAAGCATTCTTGTGTACAAATTAATATTGCTGGCTGGCCTGTTGTTGTTGTTGTGCATTTTAAAAACTTCTGAAGAAGCATTTATTTGATTGCTCTTTTATCTTTTGCTCCTCCTGACTGACAAATCTATAAGACTATTGCTTCTCTGATCTCTCTACATTGATTTTGAACTTTTGGGATGGCTTCCTGGCTGTAAAGTTGTTGCAAAAGGATGTCATGATTTGCACTGTGACTTACTCCCCATCTTTGAGATCAGCCTCCTGACACACCAGTTCTGTCACCTCCTCCTGGTCCTCTGTTTGACCGGTTTCCTGGCACTGATTCATTCCTGCGATATATTAGCCACCTTAAATAAACATGTTTATTGTTAGAATGACTGGGCAGATTTATGCATAATCCGTGGGCAGGTCAAAGTTGGTTGCAGTGCAGATCTGCAGAAAACAACATGCAGATACTAAAATGTTTCATTGCATTTATCAGAGTAATATAGTCTATTTTGCTTAAAATTAGATAAACTGACTTTTTGTTTTTAATTCCTAAATAAGAAGCACAAACTTTTATTGACCAGGGATGTCAAAAAACATTTTGACATTGTGGGCCACGTACAGCACACTTTGATCTTAATTGAGCCAGTCCAGTGAAACTCCCCCTTCTGTTAGTGTAAAGAAGTTTATCTACTCATTTAATCCCCGAGGTATATTAATATAAGATGTACATCAGAAAAAAGAAGAAAAATATAAGTGGTTGTCTGAATATAAGAAAAAGAAGTGTTTAGATTGAAATAAATGTGTATTTAATTACTGACAACGTTCTGGTGGCTCATTGCTCAGACTGACTTGTAATTATAAAGCAAAGTTTTTCTAATTCATAGAAAATATCATCTTTTTTATGTGGAAACACTTAAAAAAACATATTTGCTTTTTCAAGACAAGCTCTATAAATTATCTGTTAGTGTTATTTTATTTATTCATTTCTATTATTATTTACACAAATGCATGTGTAATATGATGTTGCCAGGACAGACAAACTACACAAACTTGAGTTGTGGTGTGTGTATGTTTTGTTGACCTATAATCCATCAAACATCTCTCATGAATAATAAAGACATTCAGAGCCAGAAAGAACATTTCTACAGAGGCTGCAATCAGTTTGTAAGTAACTTTTATATATGCTTTCTTTATCCAAGTAAAAAGTCTCATTAAGATTAAAAATGTCTTATTAAACAGCGATATGTTCAAAAGGACAGCAGAAGTTACAACAAATATAACAACACACACACAGGATTGGAGTCTTTGCCGGCCAATTCAGGCCCCCGAGCCTTATCTTTGACACCCCTTTCATTTCCATCTAGATTTAAACGATATCAAAATCTCTGCGTCCAGAAACTATAAAATATTTCACACGTGTATATTAAATAGATTTGAAAAATAGAAACGGCACTCCGTGATGCTGCGCTCACCTGTTTTGTCGCACCTGACAGCGGGGGGGGAGGAGAGAAGCTCGCGGCACGCTCGTGCTCAGCGGAACTGTTTTGCAACAGATTGCCGGCGAACGCCCCGCGTGACAGCCACCCGATCCCGCGAGCTCCTCCCTCTGCCAACCGTAACCAAGGAGGAACAATTCAGGCCCGTATGTCTATACCGCCCGTGGGAGGCGCAGACTGTACCGTCACGCTATGAACAAAGAGATTAGCGATGATTAACGAAACACCTAACAAAAGGTAGATCAGTATAGGAGGAAAGGGGGCAGGGGCGTAACTGAGATGTCTTCAGTGGAATGGCACATTTATTAAGAATTAACGAAAAGTCTGTTGGTTACTGTGTGTGTGGTTTTCAAGCTCATATGCAGCCCTGTGCCCTAATATTAGTTACATGGAAAAAGGCAAAGCACAAAGCTTCAATGGAATTTTTTATTTAGTAACTGTTTTGCAATGTGGGGAAAAAATATTAATTAAATTAATTCTACTCTAATTCTACTTAAAGTCCCAGTCCTGTCCCAGCAGTCATAGGGTGAGAGGTGGGGTGCACCCTTGCCAATCTGTTACAGAGTTAACACAGACAACCATTGACACCTACAATCAGTTTAGAATCACCAGTTAACCCACTGCGTGGCTTTGGAGAGTGGGAGTTTGGTCAGAGACATTCACACCAGTGTCTGCTGGAGGTCATTTTGTAGGGCTGTGGCAGCGCTCATCCTATAGTTCTCACAGAGGAGCAGATACCAGACCTGCTGGTGGGTTAAGCATTTTAGTAGATTAAAGTCTGCAAATGAACTAAGCAAATAAACCTTTAACATAAATGACATGAAGAATATTTGGATACAGAATACAGTGCAGTGGTGTCAGAAAGCATCATGACAGAAATATTTCAAGAAGGATTTTGGTTTAAAGTTAAAGGCGTGGCCTATGTGTTTGTGTTTTAAACAAAGAGATCCACTCCTGTGTGGGAAAAGAAACACAGCTATGATCCCATGATCTATAACTACAGTCCTGCTAAACATGTATTTCAGAATATGTGAATAAATAAACTATGACCATGGATTTGTATTTTGTCATCTACAGTACTTTTTTTTGTTTGCATATCACACGTTTCTTGTAATCAAATTTTCATATCAAAATGCAGTTTTTAAATTATTAGTTAATGTATTAGCGGGAATGTGACGGCCAAACCCATGGCAACACAACATCAAAGTCGGTAACTCCCTTATGCACTACTCATTATTTTATTTTTGCAATAAATTGTTTGGTTGGTTTAAATGCACATTCTATTTGTAAGCGTGCACATTTAGTTTATGTATTTTTTTCTCAACCTATGGTTCATCTTATGATTAATGCATATGATTAATTTATTTCTTTTATCCATACTTACCGGTTTTCAATCCTGGGAGTTACCTGGCTAAAGACGTTGGCCAGGGCTGAGCACAATGGACTAATTGGACTGCACCACCAGTTCCTACTGGAGAGGGGGGAATTTGGATTTTCTTTAGTTAAATAAGCCTTTTTTTCTAGTCAAGTAAATTTGTGTTTAAAACTTAAGATTTTGTTTTCTATTTTGTTGTGTTTAGTTTAACAAACTTAGCTGTACCGTGGTGTTTAGTTTAGTTGGTGATTGTATTCTGTTTAGTTATCCCTATTGTGTGTGTTAATGGTCTGATCAGCCAGAGTATATAAACCCCTTGTGCGTCATTTCTTGGTTAGGGTCAGTTATGTTTTGTTTGTGCAGCAGGTTTGTTTAGTCACAGTTTTGCCTGAGTTCGGTTTTGTTTCTTTGACCTCTTTTATGAGTGCCGCATTTTCATAGTTTAATTCCTGGGTTAAAATAAAAACCCTGTTTTTCTAATAATTTCCTGTGATTTGTCCTGTTTTTCAACTCGGTCCTCCACAGGGAAAAAAGCTATCCAAACCCACCTGGCCCTGTATGAAAAAGTAATTGCCTCCTAAGTCTAATAAGTAGTGTCAAGTGTCTAGAATTCTGAATTTTGTCCCATTCTTCTTTTCAGAATTATTTTATTACAGCCACATTGGAGGGTTTCCCAGCATGAGTGACCTTTTTAAGGTCATGTAAAAGCATCTCAGTCGGATTTAAGTCCGGATTTTGATTAGGCCGCTCCAAAACCTTCATTTTGATAACTAACCAACTAATTTTATTTTGTTTGTTGTTTTTGTTTTTGGAGTCATTTGGAGGTGGACTTCCTGTGTTTGAGCTTCAAGGTACAAACTGATAGCCAGACATTCTCCTTCAGGATTTTCTAGTAGAGAGCAGAATTCATGGTTTCATCAATTAAGGGAAGTTTTTCTGAAGGAGCAAAGCAGCCCCAGACCATCACACTACCACCACTGGTGCGCTCTTGGAGTAATTTTGGTAGGTCAGCCACTCCTGGGAAGGTTGTCTCCATTTGTGGATAATGGCTCTCACCATGGTTCACTAGAGTCCCAAAGCCTTTTAGCCTACTTCAGACAGGTTCTATTTAAGGGATTTCTTGATTCAACATGTCTGGCAGTAATCAGGCCTGGGTGTGGCTGGTGAAAAGGAACTCAGCTTTCCAAAAAAATGTGGTTCATCACAGTTAATAATTTAACAAGCGTGGGCAATTGCCTTTTCATAAAGGATAGGTAGGTTTGGATATATTTTTTCCTTTAGTAAATAAAATCATCGTTGATGATCTGCAACATGTAAGTGTGATAAATATGCAGAAAATTAAGAAATTGGGAAGGGGGCAAATACCTTTTCACAGCAAGTCTCATTCATACAGACATTCACATTCATACATTTCATTCATACATTTATCTATACCTGTGCTTTCAAACATTCACACATACACTTCGATGGATGTATCAATATCTTGCCCAAGGATACTGGATGTGGACTGAATGAGGAATAGATCCATCGACATTCTAATTGGTGGACCACCTGCTCTACTAATCAGAGCTGTTGGTGAAGCTTGTGAAATCTTATTTTAAATTTTCCATTTTATTAATTTTTTTGTATTTGAAAAGTTTTATTTTGCATCATTCCCCATTCCGATTATTATACTGAAACAAACAAACAAAAAAAAACATCATAAAATTTAATTTCCTTTTTATTGTAGTTGAGTAGCTTTCGTGGTTGCACAAGTAAAATTTTTTAATACCTGCTTGCAACACGAACACTGTGCATAATGGGGAAAAACGTTTTAACGAACGGTGGAATTGCTGTTAACCGCATGGTGTCGCTGTGTCATTAAATACCACAGCAGTCATTTATGTCCACGTTCAGTCCGGCTGGAAGGAAAGCAGCGCTGATTTGCTCTCACAGCGAGAAACACGAGTGGAAAGTAAAACATTAATTTGGCCCATTCAGAACACAGTGACTCGTACCACAATTTATCATGCACTATCGTAACTATTCTGTCAGAATCAAAGCGCCATGCTTATGTGATCTGTAGTTTCGTGTGGGAATAAACTACTACTCCCATGAACCCGCGGCAATGATGCGTTCACGGGTTGTCATTTACATTCTTATTTGTGGGAGATTCTAGTGAATTCTAGAGTTTATTTTTGTAACTATTGGAATAATAATAAGCTGCAATGAAACCGCCACACAATAAACAAGAATTTATCATTGCTACCCTGTCAGACAAATTTGTAAATTTTTGCAATAAAATGTAGTATTTTTCTTAGCTCTTAATAATGAAGGGCAGGGAGTAGATCTAGTGAAGTAGTAGTGAAGAAGAGCCGCCAGACAGAGTAGAGTGGGTGGCGACAAATGTCAGGGATGATTGTGTAACATCAAAAGTGAAAGGTAAGGTTTACAAGATGGTATTGAGACCAGTTATGATGTATGAGTTGAAGATGGTGACAGGTGGGTGAGCTGAAGGAGGGAGAGCTGGAGATGTTAAGATTTTCATTGGAAGGATGGAGAGGTTTAGAAATAAGTATATCAGAGGACAGCCCAGGCTGAGCAGTGTGGAGACAAAGTTAGAGAGGCAAGGTTGAGATGGTTTGGACATGTGCAGAGGATGGTTAGTAGACAGACTAAGGATTTTGAAGATGGCCACAGCAGAGGTTCATAGATGCAGTGTAAGAGCACTTGCAGAGGGTTGGTGTGACAGATAAGATAAGATGGAAGCAGATTATTTCCTCTAAAGGGAGCAGCCAAAAGATGATTTGTTGGCATTGTAATATGGGATTCTGTGGGGGGTTAACTGCGCTTTTTGGAGCCAGCTACAAAGGTCATAAACTCATAAATGTCTTCTCTGCATGTGAAGTCTAAAGTGCATAGACCTACAACGTTCATAGTTGTTATGAAGCCTATAAATGTTACGAGAGAAGTTACGTGAACTTTTTCGGACAGCACGTGAACGCAGCTTCGTAGTAGGGCGGGGAGGGAGAAGCTGTTAGGAGACTGTTGATGTCAAAAAGTTACACAAGCTCGGATGAGGTTTGACAATAAGGAGCTTTCACAATCGTAAACAGAGAATCACGCTTAGCTCCACCTTTCACGTCTATCGGCTTCACCTGCGAGCGCGGGGCTTCTCTTTAGGGAATTCTTATAGAGAGAGCGGGGAAAACACTCCAAATTCAGTCCATATCAGCGGGAAATCATCCATCAGACGCGTCCACGCCTCTCCGTGGACAATAAGCGCCACACTGCGCGTTTCATAAGCTTCGCGGAGCGTCTGGTGATCTGACTTGATTGGGGACTCTCCGGCATGTTAACGTGATTGTCTCGGTCGTCGCCAACAAGTAAGCCCAGTGTCGTGTGTTTGTCTGGGTGAGGGTCGCAGGCTTCGCCGCCGCTGCCACTATCATCACCACCACCAGCACCGCCGCCGCTTATATCAGCGCGCACTTTGTGGGGTTGGGTGGCGGGGTGGGGAGGGCACACGCGTAGCTTTTGTAATCTTCACCTCGTGGACGAAACGTTTTGGCGATGGAGTTGGGGTCCGTGATTTTGACGACTGGGAGCTCGGTGGGATTTTTCACGCTTGTCAACACCGGGGTCAGTAAACTCCCCATGCCCGAGTCTGCCTGCAGGAACCCTTGGAAATGGAGAAACATCTCCACGTCGTGTGTGCACAGCCTGATCACCGCGACATGGGCAGTGCTTTGGTGAGAACACTTTTAATAAGTTTTTAATCAAATCGGGATCTTGCTGAAAAATCGGTGGGTTGGGTTGCAGGTGTATGGATGTATCCAGAATGTCATAGGCTGTATTTGATTTTAATTTAATGCTGTTTGACATTATTAGTCACTGTTGACAGAACTTATTGCTTATACTGCTTATCCCTATGATCCCATGTGGTGGAAGAAGCACACTGACAGCCTGTGAAGCCATCTCTCTGAAGCGCAGTCTTTTTGAAGAAGCTTTATCTGACCTGATGTCTTCTCTTTCAGCTTTTTCCTCCACCCGCAGATGGCCGAGGATCTGATAGAAACGCACTCCGTGTTTTCTCATGTTTTGGTCTCTTTCTCAATCGGTGAGTAGTCGCCGCTCAGCGGTGTCTGTGGAGAGTTTTACTCAGTGCAACCATCCTGAGGGAAAGTGTGACATCAAATTCCTGCACGGCGCCAGTGCAACTCCAGAGCAAAGGGTTTATGGAATTTATGGAAAACGTTTATTTTAACTAGTAAATCCTAGTCATAGCTTTGCAGTTACCTGTATTAAATTAACCTAGTGGACACCTTTTTAATTTGATGTAATGTCAGTAAAGGGAAAATTGTGCTTTAACGGTTTGCTTTGCCCAAAGCCATTTTTTGTTTTTATTATTATTAAAACAAATCATTATTTCATATTTATTTTTTTAAAATTAAGATATATTTCTTTCTTAATTTTGTCTATTTAATTAAGCACTTTAATCATGCACACTTTTTTCCCCATTTTAATTAATTGCGCTTTTAGTGCTGCGGATAACTGAAAAAATCTTTCAAAAGCGGATATGAGTGTCAGAATGTGTACGTTTGTCCTTTGAGCCACATGAATTTTACAAATTTGGCCATCATTTCCAATTTAGGAAACAGCTGCTTGTTTTGCTACAGAATTTCAACTACTGGATACAGTTCAGAGGTTTCCCCTCTTGATTTGTAATGCTTTTTTGGTTAGAGGTGAGTCAAACTGCTTCAGAGCTTCTTAGTTTCAAGTAAAAATAAAATGACTGCAATGACACATGCGTTAATTGTTGCTCCAGTGGTTCAGTGACTGGTGTAGCTGCAGAGTGCTGTGCAGGTCAAGGGGTTACCCTTCTACCCCCTTTTTTAAAAATTTTTTTTTTTAAAGCTATCACACACAAGTTTGGGAACATTCGTCTGGTGATGACACAATGTCATTATTATTATTTTTTTTTTACAAACTAATGCAGAGAAACAGATAACCGTTTGTCGTCACATCAGCAGCCACTTTAGAATCACCAGTTAACCTGACCAGCATGTCTTTGGGACAGAACCATTTTGCTGTGACTGATGCACCACTGTGCTGCCCAGCTGTTCATTATAGGCTAATTCATGTAACTAATCTAATGCCACTAACAGATTTGTAAGGATATTCAATTGTCTGCCCTCTCCTAGTTTAGTCCATGCCATATGGACTTACATAGCACTTTTCTGGCTTTTATGTAGCACTCAAAGCACTTTTTACACTGCAGGTTGCATCCACACACAGAATTTAAATGGTCATGTACACATGCAAACTCAGATTGAGGGTACCTGGGGTTCAGTATCTTCCCCAAGGGCACCTCAACATAGAAATGCAGGAGCAGAGGATCAAACCACCAACCTTCTCAGTAGTAGCCAACCCATTCTAAGTGCTGAGCCACTATAAACAAGACTTTTGAGGGCCATGGTGAGAACTGGGTAAGGGGTCTATCCTGGAGATGTGACTGAATATTTAGTATTACTTGTACAACTACACCACACACCCCTGTTAGCAATGTTGACGTTTGACTGTGTATGATTTGACACTCTGACTGTTCAGAAAGGAAAGTCTATTTAACTTTATCTGAAAAAAAAATCATATTTTTGTACCTTTGCCAACAGGTGTTTGAGGTATTGCTTACATTTTTTATTTATTTACTTTTTGCACGTGGTTATCAGAGAGTTTATGTACTCTTTCTCAAATGTTAGGTTATCTGATGTGCTCATATATTTATTCTACTTTATTTAGGATATTTTTTAGGTTTAAGACAATTCTAAGCTTTTGGGCTAAAGTTTCTTATCCTGATCCAAATGGTGTGGGCAGGAAAATGAGCATCTTTATACCCCAGTGCCTCCCTGAATGCTCAGCTGTTCAGGTCCTCCAGCTGTTCATTTAACTTGTACAAACAGCAGAGTCCACAGTTAAAATGCTTTGAATTTAAATTTAAACTCTCTCTTTCTCTCTCTCTCTCATTAAATCAACTAGATATCGTCATAGCAGCTACCAGGATGTGTTTAAACCTAAAACTGTGTTTGACTGAATTCAATTAAGCTTGGCTGAAGTTCACATCCTGTGTATAATGTAGGCTGCAGTGAATTTTACCATCTGCTCTCTAAACCACATTAGAGACATCCATAAATTAGATTTTGTCTGATTTTCATTAGGATTTCTCAAAATCTAGGCGTGCTTATTCTTAAATTCTTAAAATAGAAACTTTGCCCTGTTTTTTTTTTTGTTGTTTATTTTTGTTTTTTTTACCTTTTCTAATTAATGCTTCAAGTATTCTGTAGCATGTATTGGCACATGAGCCCGCTTAAATCCGCACATTTATTGGATCTGTGCCGGGCTGATGAGGGCTCCCAGAGGATTCCCGGGATATTTGACATTCTTTCAGGAAACGCAGTCTCTGGAGGGCAGGGAAGCAAGAAGCAGTGTTGGCATGTGAAGATCAATGAGGGGCATTATCATCAGTCCCAGGCACTGGATGTAACCCCGGTACAGTCATGTGACATAATCAAGACAGCAACTGTGCAAAAAGTCACTGGATGTGTGGAAGCTGTCCACATCAGATACCACAGAAAGGCAGAATTGTGGTGAAATTCTGGATCCTCAGCAAGTTTTCAGAGTTAATGGCAGCAGATTTGTGCGGTCTTCCTCATGCTGTCAACATGCAATCAATGATTCCAACCAGCTGAATGAAGACCTTTGTCCTGTACCTAAAACTTAATCTAACAGAGGGCTGTAGCAATATAGCCTGGTCATCTGCAACTGCCTGTCACACTTATTTACTTTAAAGAGATTTTTTTTTCACATACTTCTACAAAAAATGCCATGTTGCTTGAAAGTTTTTGCATCTATACCATAAGCACAGTATAAAAGATGGACATTGCTACAATGATGTCACCCATTAAGCCAATGAGCATAACCTGGATAAGCCTCCGTTCTGACAATCAGAATTATCTGAATTTACAAAATTGATTTAATGACCTGAAATGAGTGAACTCCTCTGGAAAGTGTGTACAAAGGTCAGGACAGTGTGCTGTTTTAACCCCTGATTACCATCAATGCAGGTTTAAGACTTTACCTATTTATGAAAGCTGTGACAATGTTTTCTGTCACCAGCGGAAATAAGCTTCCATAGCTATCAGATCTGGAAGTTACATAAATCATTTGCACTTCCTATGTGAGTGTCCCAGTGTCAGGACCTTTGTTTCACTATCTCTGTGCCACTTTGCAAAAAGTGCAGCTAAACATTTCAGGTGATTTTTGTTTTGTTTTAAAGATCATTAAAACAGCTTAAAGTGTCCAATGTCTGCAGTTTTTGTAATAGAAAAGGGCCTTCTGCAACCTTTTAATTAAGGTCAGGAGTTTGACTTGGGAGCTCCAAATTTTTATTCATCTTTAACTGTTGCCTGGAAAAATAGCTTATATTTGTGGCAAGCATTGCTTTGCTGCATGAACCATTCAGGTGAGATGCATGCAAATCTTTACAGGTGTGTAGCTGAGGTCAGAATAAAGGTTAACTCTATATGAGTACTGGATAAAGGGTGCTGGAAGATGGGGAAACCCCTGCCCCAGTCTTGTGCTTTCTATTGATGTATTAGTAAGTCCCCCATAGTTGGTACCCTTTTTAAGGATAGCTGAAGCTCTCATAGGCATAATGGATGGTGCAATCCCGTCTTTAGTGTAATGCTACAGTATTTTCTGAGGTGAAACTGTCAAACTGTGAAAACACACTGTTGCAAACCTGTGCACATAGAGCTGCCCTTATTCGTCATCTGTTGCTAATGCTTGTTTTTCTGTGTTGCTCGCTGCCTGGAGTGTTTCACACTTTGCATAAAAATGGGAGAAAGTAGCTCAAAAGCAAAAAGAAACAGTGGTTTGATGTTTACATGCTGCAGTCACTATCAGACTAAGCCAGGTGTTTTTATCAGGTTTTAGAGCAAAGTCAGGTCTCAGTGCTAAAATCACGTTCTTTGACTATCCGGGTTAAGAAAGGAATGGCCCTGTTCATGTAAACACAACAGTCAAGCTAAAAAAAAATATTGGAGGATTTCACTAAAAGCATCTCTCTCCAAGCTTTATTTGGTGGCCGCTGAAAGTCTAGCTTTGCCGTGATTGTTCTCAGTGTTAGCTATACAGAGCCCGGGCTTCATATTGGAGTCATGCCCATCACAATAAAAAATATATGAACCCCCCCCCTTCTTTCTTTCTTTTTCTCACTCCTCTTTTTCACACCTACATGTCAGACAATGCTGAATGAATCATTATGAAAACACAGTAAGTCACATGTTGCATTTGGCAGCACAGGACGAAACTAACCCTCCGTGTGCTGTTACTGTATCTCAAAGACTACTATGGCCTTCCCTCCCGCTGTTGTTGAGGCCAGATAATAGAAATGCATAAATTAAAAGCTAGATAGCAGTCCGTGTGGATTATTTAATCTGTGGTGAAGAGCTTATGGTGAGTGGGACCCAAGCTTGCCGTCACACTGACAGAAGGGTCTTGGTGTCAAATTTCCAACATAATGGGGTTAATTCCAGCCTCACCAAAGCCCCCCGTCCCCATCCTCAACCCTTCATTATGTTTGCAGCATTTTAAAAAGCTGTCACCATGGATACGGCTAGTAGCGGGAAGGGGTGATAGCAGCGGAGGATATGAATAGCCTCTCTCTAAGCGGCGTCTTGGTTGCCTTCGCTGCCGTCATGGAAGCGGACACACTTGATGAATTTAAGGTCGATGTCATCAGAGGAATCTGGTGTGTTTTGAGTGATTAATGAAGTGCTCTCTGTCCCCGCAGGTTACTTCATCTATGACTTCTTCGACATGGTGGGGAACCAGAAGCTGAGTCAGTCATGGGAGCTGCTCTTCCATCACATCGTGGTATGTGTTGTCAGAAACTGATTTTTTATATATATATAAAATTTATTTTTGACCAAATTTCACATTATTAGTGAGCTTCTTCCAGTCTACCCAATTGATTTCAGTGCAGAGTAGAGGTGCACCTACCAGAGAACTATGACGCACTTATTAGAAAGACAAAATACCTGTTTTTCTTCTGAAGTAACAAAGCGCAAACGAGGGACGAACAAGGAGACACTCATTCATTCCAGTGTGACAGCCTTCCTCCACTCCCACTACATTCAGCCTTTTTTTTTATAACTCCCTCTGAACTCTGACGTCCACCTAACTCCCGTGCAACTTGACCCCCCCTCAGCCAAATGAGCTGACCATCCCTCCATCTATGCTCTAAATAAATAGGAAAATGACCTGAAGTGTCAATATAGGAGGAAAAAAAAAACCTTCCCAACTGATTATTTTCTCTCCCCGCTTCTGGCTGCATGACCTACATCCAGGACCGTGCGAGTGTTGTGTATTGCTTTCTGTTGCCAAGCTCTTGTTAGTGTAGCGTATTACTCACAAGAGGTGTTTTATTTAAATTTTTATAGGACTCACCGCTGCCAGGACTGGAGTAAATTTGTACTGTGCTGCAGACGTGATTTACGCCTGTTTGGGTGTCAATGGAGGAGCATTTTCAACATAAACGGCGTTAAAAAGCAAGTCGCTTATCATACCGCGTAGTGATGTTCCAGTTAAACCTCTGTAGATGTAGAGCATGCTTTGGAAAAAAGCACTTTTTACATAGAAATACAATCTTGAGTACTCTTCTAATTGGAACCCCTTCTCATAAATGCACAGAAAGGTTTTTGAGCTGTCTCTTCTGGATTCTGTAGTCAAATATTCCAAGTTGGTGTATGGGAATTCCTTTGCAAAACATACGTCATTTCTCTGATATCTGACACACATCATCCCTCTGGCATTGTTTCAGCTCTTCTGTGGGGGTTGGGGAATGTTAATTATTATTTTTTTTTTCCCTTTAACCAATCGACAAAGAGCAATGAATCTGCCTGAATCTGATGATTTCGGACACCACCTGATGCATATCCAGGCCAACATGCTGATTTTGCTGCTTTAATTCCTCATTTTAAATTAGAAAAGGATTTGGGGCACAATAATAGAATATTTATTTGCCGTTTAGGCATCAGAAACAGTTTAATAAACTGCCTTTTTCACACATAACTTGGAGAGTTGTTTGCATACAGTAACATTGTGATTAGAAATGCAGGAAATATTGGAATTGGCTGGGTGTTATTGATTGCGCCTTGGTCTTGCCTCAGTCTGCGTCCTTGGCCGGCTTTTTGGGTGCTGCATAAGTATTCATTTTAGCATCATTTTACCAATAAAACATTGGCCAAATATTGCTTTTTAATTTTTGTTCAACTAGTACGTCAGTCTCCCTGCAACTTTACCTGTTCAAAGCTCCTGTTTGTGGGCAGCCAATCAGAAGAAAGCTGCCTTAAAGGGAAAGGAGACAAAATGGTGACCTGAGGGGGCGCAACAAGGCTTGCTCTTAGGTAAAGGAAGATTATTTTAGACAGTGAATCATGCAAAGCTACTCTAATGAAGTCAAACAATGAAGATATGGAGCTCGAAGTGAGCACAAGGTTTTGGTTGCACACAGTTCCAGCTTGGCTCATTAGAGATTTGTCTTTTACTATATAGCCAACAGGTGAGAAATTGCTAGAAATTCTCAGATGTTTTGGATTTTTTTTGGGAAACTGCTCCAGCACCACTTGTTTGTAGGTGCTAAAGGACTAAATGGGAGAAGACATTTGTTTTCCCTTTTTTTCTGAAAGTCTGGTCTTTTTCTCCTTCACTTCCTGGAGGTCTAGTGAATGGGTGCTTTGGCCAGGCCAGCTGGCTTCAGATTGTCATTAGAGCGTGGGAGGGCATTCACATAGCTCTCTGTGCTTCTCGGCAAACTAAATCTCTTTATACCCTTCATTTCCCAATTGTACCAAGACTTTCATTCATCCTTTTTCTGTGATGTCCACTGCTTCATTTCAAAGTTGAGCAGTCCTCCCTCACCTTTTTCGCAATGTTGGTTATCTTGATTCTTCTTTTATTTTTATGCTTGCTTTTTTTTTGTTTGTTTCTTTAATGCAGATGTAATAAAGTAGGTTGTGCCAGAGGTTCACATCCAAGTCACCTGAAGTCCGAGGAGTTTTCCCAGTGTGCTACTACTGAACCCAGTAAGACCAGCTGGCCATGCAGTTCCAAGCAGAAGGTTGCTCTCTAGTTAATCTTCGGTTCATATGGGCAGCTAGCTGATTCATATTCCCCCTGCATTTCATCTCCCCCCTTTGTTACAAAGCTAGTGTACAATCTGTCTTTGCCTGAGCAGACACATGCAAACTAAAATGTCTTTATATCGTGCCGCATATAGAGCATTTGTGTGACTGGGAAATATCGGAGGGTGTGACTTAAAGAGAAGTTTTGAACATGTGTTTAAAAAAAAAAAAAGTTATTATATTTTGACTGCTGAACCCTTTGAAAAAATACTGGTCGTCGTACAGGTGGAAAGTGGTTTGCTTGTGAAAACACGTGTAAAAATACATTTTGAGTGTCACAATTGTGGTCACACCTATTGCGTGGTCTTGCAAATGTTGGTTTACGCATGCAAAGTGTAACATCAGTGCAATTAAAGTTTTATAATGTAGAGCATATCATATATAGATCAGAGCTGCATATTAACTTCATTTCTGCACTCTGCCGTGAGATTCTCGTCTGGTATTTAAGCAGCGTGTGGTCTAACACGAGTTTTGCTGATCTGTTGTCACGGTCCAGGAAAAATAATAAATTCAAACGCTCCATGGAAAGTTTTTTTTTTTTTCCTCTCCATTCTTATTGACTGCTATGCAGATTACAGCTTCTTATTTCTGTCTCAGAAAAAATGCGGGTCCTGCCACAGTCACTCAAGCCTGATGAGATCCTGTCTGCCATTAAGTTGAGCTTCCCTTGCAAAACAGGAAGGCCTGATCCCTCTTACAGGAATTGGGTGGCTTCTTCTGAGGGTCAGAAGTATGTACAATGGTATGTTTAATGTCTAACAAAAATAATCTGCAGAGCTTTCAAAAATGCATCTGAAGATGGAGTATAGTGAAATCATTTCTATATTTTTGCCTTTGGTTGACCTGAACTGAATCAAAATGACTGCTTAAAGAAAACATCCCTACGCTGAGTACGTTTCAGCCATATCTACCCATGACTCTCGGAAATTGTGAGCTTGTAATTAAAAAGGAGAAGAATGCCAGCCAGACGCAGTAGGACAGACTTTATTTTTTCCACGAAGACTGAAAGCATGTGAGTAACGGTTTATAGTCAGTGTACTCATTTATTGATGAAACACAGTAGAAGCACAGATAGAGGCTCAGTTTAGCCCTGCTGCTTTCCTCACAGGGGATTTTAAGTTTTACAGCATGTTTTCTTTCATAAATCTTTCTCATCCCTCTCTCATTAGGCAAAATTTGGTTATCTTCGCTGAACGCTACCACAGCAGACACTCCTCTAAAGCATATCAGGCATCACAGGTTAACTGCCGGTTTCCTGTCTGCTTTCGCCGTTCTACATCCAAAGCTGTATACAGTATTGATGTGGATTTCACCCATTTAACCGTTAGTGTTTCACACACACACGAAGAATTGTAGGATTGTGACACTCTGGGGAAGTCATCTATTTCTCAGCGGCTGTGTTATTTCTAGTATTGCAATAAACAGCCCAGATCACCAGCACAGGGAAATACACAACTATTAATCATCTGCCACATTTCTTTTAGTTTAAATTGCATCAAATCAAAACAGTTAGCAATAAGTTAGTGGGTTTTTTTGTTTTTTGTGCCCTTTTATAGTATAGTTTGGTAATAGTGGGGTAAAAAATATGTAACTTAAGACACGACAACGTAATGCCCTTTAATTACAAGGTATTACAAGTAATAGCTTGTTAGTAACCATTTTTTAGCTGAGTAATGTTAATCTGAGGGTAATAATGTGGAAAGAAATGCCCATAAGGTAAAACCAGTTGGGGGGGCTGGAGCCTATCCCAGCTGACACAGGGCGTGAGGCAGGGCACACCCTGGACAGGTCAAAAGCCTGTCGCAGGGCCAACACAAAGAGACAGACAACCATTCAAGCTCACATTCACACCTATGGGCAATTTGTAGTAGCCAATTAACCTAACCCCAGTAAGTGCATGTTTTTGGACATGTGGGAGGAAACCCACGCAAACATGGGGAGAACATGCAAACTACAAAGAGAGAGAGATCCGGGCCACGGTGGAATCGAACCCAGGCCTTTCAAATGTTATTCCAACTGTGAGGCAGCAGTGCTAACCACCGCCACCGTGCTGCTATCAGTGATGTAATTTAAAGTAGCCATTTTTGTTTAGCAAATGCAGTCATATGTTTATAGGTTATTACAAATGTTTCCAGGTGATCAATATGCCTATCAACATTTGGTTTTAATCTGTTATTACACTGAACCCCATTAACCAAATTTTGGTGTAATATTACTTTGATAATAACCATTATTCATAACAGGCGGTTTCTTGGTTTTTACTTTGTAATTGCAATTTTTCTATATTATTACACTATTACCATGTTATTAGTTGAAATATAAAGTGCAGTTGGATTTTTTTTTAAAGCACACTTTCAAAAGTAAAACTGACCCAGTGAGCTCCTAAAATTAAGGTCAGAGAGTTTCATCAGCGTTTTCTTTGATTTGACTGATACTTTACCGTAAATGAACCACAGAACTGCGCCAAAAACGGAACAGCATTTTCCCCGTTTGTGGGAGGAGTGCTCAGCAGTCTCAAATAGACAGCAGGGAATGTCTCATTTAGAGGCTTGAACATATTTTATTTGGTTGTCATTGGTGTTGGGTAGCATGCTTTACAGGAATACCATAGATCCTCTGCATTGTTCAACTCTGTTGAACCTGATTAACCTGCACACATCTTTCTGTCATTTGATTTATGACAGAAACGTGTGTTGTGAGGAACCCCCATGTCACAACAGAACTTGTAATGCTTAACTTTATCTAATGTTTACCTAAACTTCAATTTCCTTATGGACATATTAACAAGAAACTTTGGTGCTGTTGTTTTCGTATGCTTGTGCGGCTACTGGAGGTTCCTCAACAGCTAATTATTTAGTACATATGACATGTTTTTGCTGGCACATATGTTTCTTGCCATCTGCGGTCTGTGGGTTCTGCCACTCCTCCTTTTGAACATGTGAACAAGAGTTACCTCTCTGCATCTCCAGTGTCAAACCACAAACTGCTGGAGACTACTTTTGTTTTTTGCGGAAAGTTAGCCGAGTGAGCAGAGACGGCTTGAGAAATACAAAGTCAACAACATCCCGCCACACGCTGAGAGTAAAATCGTCCGATGAGCTGGCAGAGAGTGGAATGTGTGCACACTTTTATTTTGGCCAGGAAATATGATGTATTTATGTGTGTTGGTCACTTTTGTTTGGCGGGGCACCCCACAAGTCCCCAGTTTCTGTGTATCCAGACGGGAGGACAGACATCTGGTCTCCACATGAACCTCAGGCTCCCATGACTGACAAACGCTCACACACAGAAAAACTCCAACTTCCTGAGTGGGCTTCTGCATATGTGCGCTCCCCCTCCAGACATTTCTGTGCTGCAGCCATACATCATATATCACACACTCTGCCTTGTTCTCCACCCCTCCATCTTTGTATGACTTCCAAACATCTCCCCCGTCCCCACTCCTCCACCTACTCTCTCCGCAGCTTGTACCACCCACTCACATGGCTACATACCAATGAAATTCTCCACACTGGTAGTACAATATCTGTTTTTTGTTGAGCCCCCCCCCCCCCCCCCCCCCCCCCCCCCCATCTTCCTAACAC
>VUQK01001914.1:3158-13574 GCA_015106715.1 Bujurquina vittata
CCCACTCACTGGCCTGGGTCAGCCAGTCACAGCAGAACTACGTCAAGTGAGTCCAGCGGAGTTGTCAAATACTCAGATTTCCTGAGGAAGGCTCCTAACTGTGTGAAGCAGCCCAGACGTATATGTGTGGCAGCCATAATAAGAGCTGGTCAAATTCTATAAATACTAAGAAAAGGTGCTTTAGTGCTCCCTTTTGTTATCTTCTTTAGCATAGGATAGTGATGCACAATCCGACCATTCACAAATTAATTAACGTAATTGACAAGTGGAGCGGATTCTATAAATATTGCATGTTAAATGCATTTTCCATTTACTGTCATAAACTGCTGATGTGTTTTAAATATACAAAGCCACAGCTTAAGTATGAACTGCTGTTATAAAATCTGCTTCTTATTGAGGTGTTGCCTTTAAATCAAGATTGTAAAGTAAAGTAACTATATTCAAAGTGTGTTTAAGATTCACTATAAATCAGTTTGCAGTAGTTACTATACTGTACGTCCAGTGTCGTTTTGGTGGCCTTTTGGAATGTCATGAATTTTTAATTTAGGTTAGCTGGGAAAAGCTTCAGCCTCCACCTCTGGACATGAATTGGATAAGTAATAGATGGATGGAATTTTAGTCTGGTCACAAAAAGCTTTATTGAAATGGAAGAAAAGGGTTATATTGAATCATGTCACCAGCAGGAAAAAGTAGGAGAAGATTTATGCCATTTTATAAGACATAGTATGTTCATTGTACTTTAAAATTAAGTGTTACACTTTTCTTCCGCCTCATGATGCTATCCTTTGAGATCAAGGTAAAGTGATCTTTGGTACACCTCAGATGTTGAAGGATTTTGTGTTGAGACATGGAGAATGAGCAACAGCACATTTATATGACCCACACTGAAACAGTTAATTGCAGTTTTATGAGCCAGAGTCAGCCCTGCTTTGCTCAGGAAGCATGTTCATTCAGGCTGAGTATAAACTTGTCTAATGGGTGGATCTTCTTCAAATAGACTCTGTAAAGATTAAAGTGTGGCATGAAATTCCCTTCTGTGTACTCTGGCATGATGGTGATGATAGAAGAATGCCAAAGCACAGACACTTTCCCCCCCTTTGTCATACAGAAGTTTTAAAAACTTGTTTTAGGAGTAATAGTATATAAAGATGACCCCTGTCTCTGTGTAGGAGAGTGTCTCTGCCAATCAGAGGACCTTCACTGCACGAGACTTAAGGTCGGGAACAGACTACCTGGTGACTGTCATCTCCCAGTACCCCAACAGTGTGGGAGACTCCATTTCTGCTAAGCAACGGACCAGTGAGTAAAAAGTGAACGACTCAACAAAGAGACCCAGAGACTGACAAAACACAGATGCAATCCCTCTCATGCATACCTGTACACCATGTCCCATTTTTTCCTCTCACAGGGTCATTGCAAGGTGTCTCCAGTCTACGCTTGATCCAGGCAGGCTTCTTTTCTCTCACTCTGGGCTGGAGTCAACCTTCATTTCCCGTCCAGGGCTACAGAATCACCTACGGACCGCGAGGTCAGGCACACCTCTTTTCTTTTCTGTTTTGGTAACATTTACTTGACTTCTGGAGCGTAAACGAAAGTTTTATCTTATTATGTCAGAATTGCCTTGCCATAATGCTAACCTCAGCAGAAGTATGGGAAAAGAAGGAAAAGCTGTTAACACTAGTCAATAACGGTTAATTTTTCGGGGCACTCTGGAACCGTGCCAAGAATGTGTAACAGTATGGATCAGTGTGATAAACATTAGCTTCTAACAACTAATTTCCCCAAGGCACTGCCTGCCAGGTTGTTTATAGGCTAATAATTACCTAAAATATCAAATACATTTTATCATCACCGATCATGAAACTAGGCAGACTGAGATAACGTGTGCTTATGTCATGGATCGTGAGTCATTTTGGCCTCACATTTATAGCGCCAGGGTGTGTCTGGGTGGGTGCCTATGCTGTGATTCAATAGAGAAAAGTGGCCCCTGAGGGCTCATAGAAGCAGTTTCTCCAACCACATGCTGCACCAGTATCGGTTCTTCACTAGAGGAATCTCATACTAAGCTCCTGCTCTGATTGGTTGCACTGCCACGTGAATGAGCGTATTTTAGTGAGCATGCTCTGCGATGTGAGGTGCGATGTTCCTACCTGTTCAGTGTGCACCTATTGACATTTATAATTCCATGAAACCAGGCAAATGTAGACACCTACATTTTGCGCAGGCACACAAATAGCACACTGCCTCTCTCAACATGCTCAAGACTTATGAAGCACAGACGAGACCCTAAAGGCAAAAACACTGTGTCCGAGTGCTTGAACATACTTCGTGGTTTAATTTGTGATTGCTCTTAGGGTATTAGTTCATTAATTGGACTTCTTTGTCTGTTTGTCTTATGTGTTGTTTGGCTGTAAGAGTAGGTCAGCCAGCAGCTCAGCTGTTAGAGCGGTCACTGTCTGCAGACTCCACATCTGTCACCTTAGATTCGCTTCAGCCCAACACGGAGTACGTCATCAGCCTCTACCCCTTGTTGCCACGAAACACTGCATCCCCGTCCGTCCTCAATGCCCGCACACGTGAGTTCATCCTCTGGTCTGTTGTTAATACTTTTTCTACTGTTGTTTAATGTTACCATATTCAGTAAGTACAATATAATACAGGGGCACAGTTTGCAATAAATACACAAAATTATATAGTGATTATATTACTTGATAAAATGCATATACAGTGATGTTATTTATTATTATTGCCTTCATGTGTATCTGTTTATGTTTTTGTGTTAGTGCGCCTCGAGGCAGTGCAGCAGCTATCAGTGGAGACAGCGTCAGAGGGCAGTGTGCGCGTGCAATGGAGAAGCGTCAGCGGTGCCAGGGCCTACCGTCTGGTCTGGGGACCATTTACAGGTGAAAGGACACATCAAACAACGTGTCTTTTTTCTACCCAGATTTTTTTTTAAATCATGTATCACCATATTTTTGTCTGCGTTTTTTTGCTCACTTAGGTCGCGATGTAGAGACTGTGGAGGTCGGTGGAGATGTTGACTTCTACACTTTGCCTGGGGTGCAGCCAGATACTGAGTACATTGTCACCATTATCCCACTGTATCAGGGCAACACTGAGGGCCCTACGGCAACGGCCAGATTCAAGATAGGTAGGCGTGCTTTCAGTGGTTCACAACAACAGCAAACTCTCCTCTCTGTGAATTTTCCTCTCTTCCCGTCTCCTCCAAACCTCTGTTCCCTTGTCCACTAAAATCAGTGACTCACAGTTGGCACAGTAATATACTTTCCAGTTTCCCTAACAACTAACTGTCATAAAGAATGCTCTTTGAAATTGTTTGTTCTGTCTGTTGTGTCCTGCCACGTACAGAGGCAGTAAGAAGAGGGAGAAGAAACAGTTTGAAATCCCCCCCTGTGGTTTATCTGTTTTCTAAAAAGTCTGTACATGTTACTGTTTAGGTCTTAGGTTTGGTTTGGGGAACATTTCTAGTACACCTACGCACTTGTTATACACACGCACCATCTGCCTCTCGTGAGCAATTCCCATATGGTGCCTCTTCACTTGGACCAGTGTTATTTGAATGAAGGTTGAGTCACTGCGGGAAAAATGCACTAAGCAGAGAACTGATGGGAACAGAGGCCTGGAAAGCTTTTTTGTGGCTCAGTTCTACAATCAGGGAGCTGAGATGTATACAATACATACTCTACATGCTGCACACCACAGTAACTCAGACTTTGGCTGGCTGTGTACCTTCATGTTTAAAGCATTAAAACTCTTTGTTGTGTATGCATTTCCAGTTGCTATTGATTACAAAAAATGCTAATATTTTTGGTTATAATAATGTAATATAGAGTAAAATATTTATTATTTAAACAACTAACTTGAACTAATAATGTTGTTTTACAAGATTCCCAAACCATGACGATATGGTCTGACATGAATATGTACATTGTGCATGTGTAAGCTAAAATATTGCAGCTCCCTGTTGTACAAATGAATTGTGGGTTTTAAATGGTTTAAGAGTGGCATACATGCTCATGTTCACTTTTGCTCTGCAGCCACTCTGATTCAGTCGTGCCAAACAGAACATGCATAATTTTCTCTGCACATATCAGTCTCTCACATCTATGTGGAGGAATTTGGGCCCTGAGGTTTGTGGGTATTCGTTTATGTACATCTCTGTTAAGGTACTGCCACAGCATTTGAGTCAGGTTGAAGTCTGAACTTTGATTGGGCCATTGCAATACCTTGATTACTGTCTTTTTCAGCCATTCTCTTGAACAACTGATGATGTGTTTGTCCTGTTGCCAAATTTCGTCCAAGCTTCACCTGGCAGACAGATGTCACATTTGACTCCAGGATACTTTGGTATAAATAGGAGCTCATGGTTGACTCAGTGACTGCAAGGTGCCCTTTTATTTACAAAACAAGTCTAAAATGGTCCCTTTGCATTAGATATTTGTGCTGATATGCTGTTTTCACCAAATGTTGCGCTTATTGTCAGAAATCTGCACTTTAGTCTCATCCGTCCAAAGGACATTGTTCCAGAAGTCTTGTGGTTTGTTTGTGGTGCACCTTTACAAACCTAAGTCATGGTGTTCTGGAATGATTGTTACATTGTGTTAACATACACCTGAACACTTCAGAAAAGGAAACTACTTTTATAGAGGTGCTCACACTTGCTCATGATCAGTAAATCAAGTAAGATTATCAGCACCTGGATTATACTTACCCTCTTAACTCCTATAATAACTGTAAGGCCGTTGGTTTAGCAAGTCTGAAGAAGGCAAGTTTCATGTTCACCAAAATTATTGAATCAGTGAATGAGAAGCAAAAATGATGAAGTACTTTATAAAGTGCCAAGGTTAAGAAAACAGTTTTCTATAAATGGAGTCCATCTACTAATTCTGCAAGCAGAATAGAATTTGTAGTGTAGTAAATGGACCTTGAAAGTGGGTTTGTCACCCACCATTTCCACCGAAATTGGTTTAGGATGGAAAACCTGCAGTCATCGTGAACAGAAGAAGCCTTTTAAAGAAACCAATAAACCTTTCAATGTACATACAGACATTTCAGTATCCTTATGGCATATTACATAATGTGTTTTTCCCTTAGAGCGCCAGGAGCAGCAGGTCCTCAGAGCAGTTATCACAAGTCCCTCCTCTATCCGCCTCACCTGGAGACTCATTCAGTCATCTCAGGGGTATCGCCTGGAGTGGAGGGAAGGGGAAGGTTAGATATGCACATGACACGAACGCTCTGACTTTGGTCTGCAAAGCATACAACACACTTTAAGGGGGAAAAGATGTGATTATGATCACAAGAAGGTATTTGGATGTGTAACATTTGCTTAGAAAAGCAAAATCAGACTTGAAAGTGTTGTTTCATTAGGTTGAATGTCTTATGTTATTAATGTTGTTGTTAATCCAACTTTTGTTTTCAGTATAGTAACAGAACACAGTGGGAAATTAAGTTCATCGTGATGATCAGATTTTTTTTTTTTTATTATATTTTATCCTAACTCCACTTTTAAGATGAAAGAAATAGAAAGCATGTAATGCATTGATATTATATATAAAGTAAGAGAAAAATGATCCCTGATCTGCCCTTCAGAAGGCCCAGTCCGGAGCGCATCCTTTCCAACAAGCACCACCAGCTATGTGCTATCAGCCCTTCAACCAAACACAGAATACATCATCACCTTGTACACCCTGTTTGAAGGTCGTGAGGAAGCCACACCCGTAACCACCACATCCAGAGGTAGGCCAGTAAAATTGGCCCTAGATTGATTTTGAATTTATGGATCATAAACATACTGATCTTGACTTCTCTGCATTCTTGAATATGTTATTATGTAGCTATTTTAGGTTGTTTTTTTTTTTTGTCTGACTTTGCAGAGGAGCAGCCAGTGGGAAGGGTATCCAACCTGCGAGTAGTGGAATCTCTGGGCAGTACTGCCAGACTTGGTTGGACGGGCGTAGCCGGGGCCACACAATACCGAATTATCATCTTGAACACTGAATGTACGCTGAACTTAGTCTTTTAGTTATTATTACTTAGTTATTATTTTTATTAATGGTTTCTGTTGCAATATAATGAATAAAAACATGATTGTGGGTAAAATTTTTCAATGATTTATGTGATGTCAGCGGGAGCTGAAGAAATCCGACTCATTCCTGGAAACCAGACGACCCTTGACCTTAGAGACCTGATAGTGGGGGTGTCGTATGGTGTCAGTGTCACAGCACTGGTGGGAGAAAATGAAGGAGCCCCGGTTACAGTCAATATAAGACCAGGTGAGTTAAGAAGGGACACAGTGTGCTGCTGTGCTTGACATTTTATTTTCCTATGATTTTCCATTTTTACCTTCTTGTTTCAGCACTTAAAAACTGCATATTGCTGCGTATTCAGTTGCCTGTAAATGTCTTAATGGCAGCTACCTAATCAAACACGTTTTTTTTTTACTCTTTGAAAACCTTTTGCCCTTGATTGATTTCCAATTTCCTCACAGTGCTTTAATACTCTTACTGCCTTAGAAATATATAAAAAAATGCTATTATATTTTATTAATCATTATATTCTCCTCATTGCAGAGCAAGTTGCAGGAAGAGTGGCTAATCTAAGAGTAATAAATGCAAATAGTCGGAGAATTCGGATTGCCTGGACGGGTGTTAGTGAGGCAACAGGGTACAGGGTTACATGGACACAACGCAATAGTAAGTATTATGCATATGCATTGTACTATCTTGTATGCTGTATTATTCTTTTATTTGGATCTCATGTGAGCCTTTTTTAAAAATTTTAATATTGTATATCAACTAACCTTATTAATTTAGATTTTTTTTTTTAACTGCATTCTTCTTGTAGGTGCAGAACAATCCCGTCTTCTGGGAGCGGAGGCCACGGCCTTCACCATCGATGGCCTGCAGCCAGATGAGGCACTAGTAATTGGCGTTGCAGCTGTTGTCAATCAGCGCGTTGGAGAGGTGGTCACACTGTCTGCTCAGACTAATTCCCAAAGTGTGTCACTGTCTGGACTTCGCATCCTTGACGTGTCGTCTCAGAGAATGCGCATTGCATGGTCACCTTCCTTGAGGGCAACTGGTTATAAGATCACCTGGCGCAGTGATGATGGTGTGGAATTATTTGCATTAAATGCTCAACATTTACATACATCCTCATGCAAGGTGAATAAAGAATTGTGATGTAAAGCAAGATTCTGTTCCCTGCAGGAGTCGAAACAAGTCGTAACGTGGGTGCCACAGTCTCCACCTACACTATTGATGGACTGCAGCCAGAATCAGCTTACACTGTGCAAGTCTCCCCCCTGACTGGATCTCGAGAAGGGACTCCTTCAGTTCTAAATGTCAAAACAGGTATCTCAGTGTAACATTTGAATACACCTTTCTGTTGTTTCTCTGGGTATTTTTTTGAAGAAACCTGTGAATTATATTGTGAGGATATTCCAAGTAAACAATACTTAATATTTTATTGTTCTTACAGAGCAACAATCAGGTCAGTCCGAGGTTGGGACTGTGACGTCACTGCAAGTCCAGGAGACCCGTGGAGAGGTTGTCCGGGTCACTTGGGTTGGTGTGCAGGGAGCAACAGCCTATCGTGTGACTTGGAGGAGAACAGATGGTGTTTTTTTTGGTCGTCCGTCTCTTTTGAACCACTTTACATTAATGAGAAATAAGTTGTTTTCCCCCATGAAATATGTTCATAGATGCTTATTTCTCTTTTTCCTCTTGCGCTGCAGGTGGTGAAGAGAGGAGTCAGCTGGTAGGTGGAGATGTGACAGCAGTGGATTTAGAACAGCTGGACCCCGGAGCTCAGTATGAGGTGCAGGTCATGGCTTTAGTCCAAAACAGAGAGGGAGCCCCTGTGTCTGTCAGAATTACCACACGTGAGTCCTGACTACCTGCGTTCAGACATAATTGCAGGGAATGTGTTTTAGAGGTAATCCACAAATAAGCAATGGAGTAAAATCGAACATACTGCATGTTCCATTGGAGGCCTCAGTAATAAGTTACAGTTGCTAAGTAAAATCCTGAAAAAGCACTGAAAACCTTTAAACTATACAAAATCTGACAGATAAATTGGATAACTTGTCTGCATCTGAATGCACACAGCTGGTGATACCACACCTTCCCTACCTACCACAACTTTACGAGTGGCAGAGGTTACCCAGGGTTCTGTGCGGCTAGGCTGGACTCCTCTACAAGGTGCCACGGGATATATTCTTCGCTGGAGAGAGAACACAGGTAAGGCGTTTTGGTGTACATGTTCACCTTTTTTTTTTGACTTCCACACTCCTGCTCTGTTAACATGATTAATTTCTTTTAATTTAATTGTTCTCAGAAAGTGGTCGAGTCTTGTCCGCCACGTTGCCTGCTTCAACTAGCTCTTACGAGGTGCCTGGGCTGCGGTTGGGCCTTCGGTATCGATTTACCCTGCAGCCCACTTTTGCAAGTGGACTGGGAACAGAAAGCTCTGTAGATGGACGCACTGGTAAAACAAACACATGCTTTTTCATATACTTACATAAAAGAATCTTTGACCGTTCAACCCTTACACACTTGTCTGTTAACAGTGTGCACAGGTGAGCGTCTGGATGTGGTGTTTCTGGTGCCTGCATCTACTGATCGGATTAATCTTGCAAGACCTTTACGCGAATTCCTCACAAATGCAGCAGAGTCACTCGGGACTATTGGACCCCTCAACACACAGGTACATTTGTCAAAATTAAATCTCAAAAACCAGAGCATAGAAATGATCAAGTCTTTGTTTTTCTCAAAATATGCTTGCAGTGTCTCTTTTCAGCTACTACTACTTGTCTGTTTCAGATGGGCGTTGTAGTATATGGTTTTAGACCAAAAATATGGTTCCTACTCAATCGCCATGCCAGATCTGACACCCTTCTTCAAGAGATTCAGTCCACACCCTTTGACGAAAGCCCAGGGAGCAACATTGGTCAGCATTTTTATCCTTCTTCTCCGGTAGTGCTTTTCTGCTTTTACTGAGTGCATCTGGGCAGCTGCTTTTGTGTAATGACATTTGTGGCATTGCCTGTCTCCCTCTGCAGGTGAGGCGGTGACATTCACCAGACAGTATGTTCTGACCCCATCAGCTGGGCGGAGGCCAAGGGTCCCGGGTGTTGTTGTCATCATTGCTGACAAAAGTTCAAGTGACGACCTGAGCCTTGCAGCCAGCAGCCTCAAAGCTACAGGTTTGTATTACAGAAGCAGTGACAGGCAGTCACAATGCTGTTATGAACAGAATGAGAACTGGAGTTTGCTTTAACCTGGTTGGCGGTTACTACCTGCCCCCCTATGAAGTCAGCATATTTGATAGAATTGCAGCAGTTTAGTTGGGAGATAACAGCCGCTAAAGTGTTTGTAAACTTATTTAACTTATTAAAAGAAAAATCTTTTTGTTTATTTAGTTTAATATTTATGAATTACACTGCAGTGCAAAAGTCTTGGGCCACACATCATTTCTTTAAATTTTGCAAGGAAAATGGGGCAGCGATAAATTGAAACATCTGCAAACAGACATGGAAAAACAGTTTATACAGCAAAAACAGAGTTTATACAATTCTAAAAAGCCAATAAAAAGTCAATATTTGGTATGACCACCTTTTTATTCTTCAAGACATTGTGAACTCCCTTAGTCGAGCATTTGTGGAATTTCTTAGAGCAGTCTTTTGATGGTACCTTTTTTAAAGGTACCTGTCAGATGCATCTGTGAGTTTACTGCACAGTAGATAAGAATCTGAACCTGTACCAAAGAATCTTTTGTGCAATCAAAAAAAAAAAAAGACTGATATTTGTGTGTCTGTATGTTGGCTAGGTGTGAAAGTGCTAGCTGTTGGTATAGACCAGGCAGACACGGTGGAGCTGTATCGGGCTGTGACAGACAGCAACACCAACCTCTTGTATACAACTTACCCAGCGCAGTTGTACACGCTACAGTCGGGTCTGGCAGAATTACTCTGTGATATTGCCAGGACATCAGGGGTGAGAAGAAACCTGAATTTATTTGTTTGTTTACAATCTTGAGTTAGAGTTAAGCTTGGTGTGATCTGGATTGACATTAATGTAAAAAAATGGCAAAGACCAAAAAAAAATCCCATTATTGTGTTAATATGATGCCATAATTTTGAGTTCATTTATTTGTTCTGGAATACTCGCACCACTGAATATTGTCAATTCATTTTAATGGAGATAATGTTCAACTGATTGACAGTAAATAAAGTTTAGGGAAAAAAAAGCCTGTGTTTCTGTTTTTTTAGGGTACAGATCAGTGTACCACTCAGTGCCCTCAGGTGAGTTATTTGTACAGGCATGCTGTATTTATTATCATAGATATATCATAACTGCTTTCTTCCGTTGCCATCCATATTGTAATTTCTAA
>VUQK01001922.1:5576-18646 GCA_015106715.1 Bujurquina vittata
TTTTTTTTTTTAGAGGAAGCTAGACTTGTTGGTGGTTAACCTCTGAATCATCATCTTCTTCTTTCGGTTAGTCCCTTTAGGGGTCGCCTCAGTGGATCACCTGCCTTTTCTGAAACATCATTGACAGCATCATCAATGTTGCATGACTCAAACATTGTGAATCATTTTAACATTCCAGTACTAAAGCAAAAAGTTAATTTGCATTAAGAGTGCATACTAATTTCTGACCTTTTCAATCTCCTATTAAAGGAGACTTCTCTTTCTTGGAGTTCACGGAATGCTTCTAGTTCTTTATTAGTTAAAAGAAGGAATGTGACTATTAAGGGTTGGTTGCTGGACAAACTAAGCAAGCAGTTTTTCCCCGTTGACATAGCATTGCCCTTGAGTTTCCGTTTGATTTAAAAAGAAATACATCCTCTGTTCCTTTGTCTTTGAAACAGAGATAGTAATGGCAGGGTTTTGTTTTTTTTTTTAGCCTTGTATGTATCATTACCATGCTCATTGTGGCTGGCTGTGCCAGTGTTGGGTGTATTCAGTGCCTTTTGTTTGGCCTGCGTGACAGAACCCTGCTGAGAGAGAGAGGGAGGGAGAGAGACCTCTGAACAATGTGCTGAGCGTGTCTTTTTCAGAACAGTGTGAGCTCTGTCCAGGCCAGAGGGACAGCTGTCTGATCCAGACCCCCAGAGGAACAGCTGGGGAGGGGCACAAGCTGTGTTTGTGTGTGTGGCTACTGAGGCATGGACATGCCTGTTCTCTCTTCACTATTAAAAATGTGTTTACATATATGCATACTCCTGATAGTATCTGACAGATAGTATAGTATCTGATAGACAGCCTGATAGTATCTGCACGCAGATGATTGAGCTGCTAATTTTTATTTATTTTTTTCACACTGCCGAGATTCTTCATTTGAATTGTTTTAGTTAGATGCTGAATGCGTTTCAGACAGTTCGAATATGTTTAGAGTAGAAACATTAGTTTGTCTGTAGAAATACATCTGGGAGTGCTCTTATTTATACTTATTTCAAGGGAAGCTCGCATTAATGGAGGTCACCTTTTGTTATCAGCAATTATCAAGGAGAAGCAGCCCAGACACCCGTGTGTTTTGAATACAACCAAGATGATTTTGGTTTCATGCCTATGTCATCCTCATGTGCCTAGTACATCACACTTTTATTAAATGGACACACAAAAATGACAATGATACAGTACATTTCCAAATTTTATAGGGTTATTGATCCATATTTTTACAATAATAGTACATCAGCTGATTGCTAAATTTGACAGAGGTTGTTAAAATTATTACCTGGCAGTTCACTCCAGCTGGTCATAGATTTTTTAGATTTTTGTTTGCATCTTCTCAACTCACACTTCAGGTGATCAACCACAGTTGTGCCAAAAGGGAAAATAAGGATGTTATGTTATGTTATCCTAAAGCACCTAGACATGCTGACTGCTTCTACAAACATTTGTGAAAGCATGGGTTGCTCTCAGGAGCTCAGTGAATTCCATCATGGTACCGTGATAGGATGCCACCAGTGCAACAAGTCCAGCAGTGAAATTTCCTCGCTACAAAATATTCCACAGTCAGCTGTTAGTGGTTTTATAACAAAGTGGAAGTGATTGGGAGCGACAGCAACTCAGCCACCAAGTGGTAGGCCACGTAAAATGACAGAGCAGGTTCAGCGCATGCTGAAGTTCATAGTAAACAGAGGTCACCAACTTTCTGCAGTCATTTGTTGCAGGCCTCCAAACTTGGACTTCAGATTAGCTCAAGAACAGTGGTTTTTGGAATGATTTCCATGGCTTAGCAGCTGCATCGGAGCCTTACATCTCCAAGTGCAATGCAGAGCGTAGGATGCAGTGATCTAAAAACGCTGCCACTGGACTCCAGAGCAGTGGAGACGCATTCTCTAGAGATACAAATCACACTTTGAGCCTGGCTTTGGCAGATACCAGGAGAACAGTACTTGTCTGACTGCATGTGTAAAGTTTGGTGGAGGGGGGATTAACTTTGTGGGAATAGTTTGGGGATGGCCCCTTCCTCTTCCAACATGACTGTGCACCAGTGGACAAAGCAGGACCATGAAGACATGGAGGAAAGAGTTTGGTGTGGAAGAACCTGACTGGCCTGCACTGAGGGGATAAATTACAGTGGAGAATGTGAGCCAGGCCTTCTCATCCAACATCAGTGTCTGACCTCACGAATGTGCTCCTAGAAGAATGTTGAAAAACTCCAATAAACACTCATAAACCTTGTGGAAAGCCTTCCCAGAAGAGTTGAAGCTGTTAAAGCTGCAAGGGGTGGGCCGACATCATATTAAACCCTATGGATTAAGAATGGGATACCATTCAAGTTCATATGTGTGTGAAGGCAGACGAGCAAATACTTTTGGCAGTATAGTGTAGAAGTAATCTACCGGTACTCCCTTAGCTCTCACACCCCACAACAGAACGCTTGGCATGTGTGCCAGTGGCTGCATATTTTAGTCAAGCAAATGGCTCGAGTGACTGCAAAGCAGCAGATCCTTGTTTGTTTGACAGCGTACCAAACTAACCCCTAGACCAGCATAATGCAAATGCATTACATGGCATCATAAATAAACAATCCTTAGACTGCAGTTTAGGAGCAGTGTTTATGTGGGTGAGAATGATTTCTTTTAGTGTCGACTTCAGGCTTTCTAGCATTTGCAAAACTTTTACCTGCACAAATAAACTATATACACTCCAAAAGCATCTTACAGGCTCTTTAAAACCATACAGGTGAGATAAATTAGATTGCAAATGGTTAATGACAACATGCAGCTAGTATCTCTCTACCATGACCATGATTTTTTTCTTTTAAATCGTCTCCAGAGAGAGGGTGTTCTGGAAAAAGTGTGACTAATGAGACATGTAACAGGGAGCCTCAGCACTTAAGAGTATACACTTGCTATGGCTGACTGTCTGTTCCAAAGCTCTGCAAAGATATTTTAGGCTAAGACATAAAATATTGTAACAATGAGGAGGAGGAGATGGCGACGCAGGGAATGTTGAAAGCTTGGTGACAGTAGTGAGGTAAAATCAACAATTTTCAGGAATTACCATCTCAGGGAAAACCTGAGAGGCTGAGTTTGCAAGGCGAGTTCGTAATAGGGATAAATAAAAAGATGGGCTTGAGTGTAAAGTGAGAAAGAAGGAGTGCTTATAAATGAGCAGGAGAAGCCCGTGTTGCTGCAGAGACCTGTCAAGGTGTCAGCTTGTGGGTTTTGATGAATAAACCAGCAGCAGCATCTCAAACCTCAGAAGGAGCTGGAGCCGATGGAGCAGAGCTGCTTGGACAGCCTTGTCAGCGCTGCTGAACAGATAATAACTGGAGGGGGATGTTGTACCTGTAGCTGGGCAGGACATTTACTTGCTGAATATAATGCAGAACTCAGACCATGCTGCAACAGAGAAACACTGAATTTAATCATGTTTCTGGTGCTCCTCCAAGTCCACAAACACAGATTTCGCTCCAGGCTGCTAGCTAACGAAGAAAACAAGAGTCTCCATAAACTTGTTACATGATTATTCTGAATTAATGTCTGAGAATAAAGGCCCAAACAGAGACTAAAATGGAAGCAGGGGAAAAAGTGTAATGAAAATAAAAGGTCCAGCTGAATATGTTTATGTATGTTCATTGTGTAAAGCAGTTCCCTAGATTTTAGAAAGTAGAATTGTTTGTTTTCCTTCTGAGGTCTGAATGAGAAGATTCATCCAGCTCATGCCTATAGTCAGCGGCTGGTTAGGCTTTAGTCGCACAGGCCTAGAGACTGGACAGCATCCCCCTGGCATGTCGTTGTTGGAAGTTGCAGGCAAATTTTAAATTTTCCATTTTTTTTCACCCATTTTTTTTTTTAATTCATTGATGTTACCTTTAAGCCCTACTCTTCCCTTATTTCTAGACTGACTCTTTTTAAACTTGGTATTCAATGCAACAAAACTCTACAAACTCTACTTCAGGTAAATTTTTTTTATATTCCATTTCTTACTAATTTTCAAGAAACACTGTAGATTGATGTTTAGCTTTGCTAATCCTCTTTTATTTTGTTGGCCAATTCTTCTGAAACTTGGTATGAGTATTCATTAGGCATAGGTCTACAGAACATTCCAGGCAGATTTTATAAGGGACGTATTATGTTATCAACCATAGCGGGCGGGCAGTCGTCCGGACAGTGTCCGCCCACAATCGAGAACAATTCAGCCTACACTTACCAAACTTCATGGATACATAGCCTATGACCAAAGCAAGGTTGGGATTTTATATATATATATTTTTTTTCTTCAAGTGACAAAAAACTCCCTAACTTAAGCATAAGTTTTTGGAGATGATGTATTTTTAAACTTTAGCCAAAGTGCAGTTTCCACTTTTCATGCTAAGCTAAATGTCTTCTTACTCCTGCCCATCTTCTCACTTACTATATTATTTCCAGGCATTTGCAAAAAAAACCCCTAAAAAACCTTTTACTTAAAGAAAAATGCTCTTTCTCCTTTGATTGCCTCTCATGTCCTGCGATTCCTTGTCTCTGTCTTCTGGGACTAATAGTCACACTTCCTTCTCTCCGTGCTGTTGGTCATTTTGCTCAGTGTTGTTTTCATTGAGTCCTCCGAGAGATATGGAATTGATCTGAGGTCACCCGCGCATTGTGTTGTTGAGCGTCAGCCGACCCGGACTTACGAAGCTGTGTGTGGCGGAACGAGTGTGGGAGAGACGGAGAGCGGAAGCAGAGACCAGCCTGCTATCTGGTGATTAAACCCTGTGTGTGAGAGAGAAATGGAAGAAGCTGCAAAACAAGCCTTTGGGATGTAAGATAATCCTCAGCAGACGCCTGGAAAGCTGTGCACGTGTGTTTGTAAGTTTAAGAGGAAAGATACAGTGAAGAATGCCTCAGGCATGAGCAGGCTTCTGTCTTGCAGTAAATGCAACGTTATCATTTCCTGAGGTTGAGCAACAGGAATCCTTTTCTCTCCCTCTGACACACGATATGCTGACATTTAATTTCAAGCAGACTTTAAGGTTTGTTTTTTTAGCAAATTTAAAACTGTTTAATGTTTCTCAATGATGATTTTTAATAGACGGTAAAATCCACTCTCAAGCTTTTCTTCAACAAAGAAAGACAAAACCATAGAGTTATGCAGAGGAAAGGCAAAATATTAGATATAAAGACCTTGCCTGGAGAATATCTGAAGTCAAAAATTACTGTATGTAATGTTTTTAAAGGGGACCATTTGTCCTTTTTTTTCCTGTCAAGTCATTAGGTTTAACTACTCATTAATGCAATTATATAATCAGCCAATCCCATGGCAGCAACTCAATGCATTTAGGGAGGAAGACATGGTCAAAATGACCTGAGGAAGTTCACACTCAGCATCAGAATGGAGAAGAAAGGTGATTCAAGTGACTTTTAATAGTGGTTGGTGCCAGACGAGTATTTCAGAAACTGCTGATCTACTGGGAATTTCCCACACAGCCATCTTGAATCTATACCGTGAAGACTCAAAGGAGTTATGAAGGCAAAAGTGGGTCCAGGATATTACTAGCATCTAATAAAGTGCACAGTGACTATATTGCCACTATTATAATGATGAATGCACATAATGACAAAAAATGACCAAAGCATGTTCAGACTGCTTGAAAGGCAGAGTTTCAGGGAGTTTTTTTCTGCTGTTGCAGTAGTTAAATCTTCTGTGTATGAGGGGCAGCAATCAGCAATTCAGAAATACCTGGATAAGGTAAATAAGGATTATTGTGAGACACACAGAGTTACTCTAGTACAGACCAAGACTAAAAATATGGAGCTGGGAATGAGCATAGGAGGCCCTCATTGAGGTTCATTGAGGTACCTTTTACTGAAGGGTAAAGGTTTAATTAAAAGCAGCTTGTATACCTGTACACCATCCTCATGAATTAATTAATAAAGGCTTGCATTAGATCTGACAGTCCTTCAATAATTGTAGCTCTTCTAGTATTTTTTCTACTTTATTATATTGTGAGCTACTCTCCTCTGAGACATTTGCCTCCCAAGAGAACTCCTTGGTGACTAAATCCTTTTATATCAAGCTCCCAACTGTGACTCTTTCACAACAGGCACCTTTGGGTGAAACAAATAAATATATGGAATGTAACAGGTAAGCAAGCAGTGTAGCACCCCTGTAACCTACTAGTTAAGACCACCATCACATCTCCTCAGAGCCAGAGATGGCATTTTTTAGAGCTGCAACAATTCAAGGAAAAATCAGTTTATGTAATGCCAAAATCAATTAATCTTTTTAGCTCTAATCATATAAAAGCACAATGCCTCATTTCCTGTTGTGTTTCTGTAAATGAGGCCATGAACACCAGTGTTTTTTTGGGTTTTTTTGGTGTGGAAAAGTTTACTCAGTATCCACAGGTAAACATGGAATTAGCAGATCACGTTTGGAGTGTAAACTACAGAGAATTGTCGCCTCTGTCATTTTCTTCTTTTTTCCTGCCACGTACCTCGCGGAGCATGTCCTCTACAACGGGCTGCGTACACGTAGCTTACACATAGTTTAGGTCATGTTGCAACAAATACACATGTAATCACTAAGCAGCCCTGGAGGAGTTTGTGCTATTTGTCAGCTTTGACTAGGCGAGCCCGGGGCTCTCGTGTGCCACTTCAAATACAACAAGAGGCCACCGCCCTGTTGGCTCGGAGCCTGGCTGAGCTAAACAGCTGGAGCTGATGTGGGGGGGGTGAGGGGGCAGCAGTGGTTGGTTTCTGACACATGACAGTGATATAAGATTTTTACATCTTCGTCTGGCACGTCTCTCAGCAGGTCTTTTTGTTTCTGTTAATGTACAAAGGGCTACCTCTTTAAAGAAAAAAAAAAGCTTTAAATTAATTCTTCAGTGTCTTAATATTGAAGAATTGATCACTTTATCCAAATGTGAGATCTGGCTTTTTTAAGATTAATTTTTTATTACTGCAGTAAAAGAACAAAATCTCATCACACCATGCTCCCCAACCTTCTCATTTTGCCGCTTCCCTTGTGAGTCTCACAGCAGCCTCCTTATCATCGACTTCTCTTATTGCATCAGGTGATATTTTGTAGCTTAAATTAGATTTGTCTCGTGAGCATGCCTGCAGGTAGTGACTCAGACTTTCAGCTCTTCTCTTTTAATAACCTGATTGATATGTCAGCGGCCAAAACGTGAGCTTATCTATATACCTGGAACATCTGTGCGGTTGCTTTTTTGTCTGTCTTTGTGTGTGTGTGTGTGTGTGTGTGTGTGTATTTCACCGCTTAAAAGCTGAGTCATGATGTGGTTTCAGGTGTGTTTTAGCATTCATCCTCACATTTTCAGAACCGCCCCTCCTTTTAAATCTTCTTTTCTTCCAGTCATTCCTACTTACACCCCTTCTATCACTGCCACCCCTCCCTTCCATCTCTGTTGCGTTTCTCTGCAAGTTGTTGTCATAGCAACAGTCCCCTGGCGCTCCATCCCTCGCTCCACTGCTGTCCCGGTGGCATTAGTTGTTATCAGCAGCCTAGTGTGGCGTGAAGTGTATTAAGTGGAGTCACCTAGGCCTAACCTTGTGGTACATTAAACCGATTTTAGACATACTCTCAGATTCTGGGGCAGCAATAGATGGAGGAGGCATTGTTTATCTGTGTGTGTATCTTCTAGTGACTAGATTGACAACTGGATGACAAGTTTGACACAATAATCTGCCACAGAAGCGACAGGTTCTTTCCTGGTGACCTGCATGTGCGTTTGGCTGGCTGTAAACTTGACCTGTGATAATATAGTGAGTAGGGAAAAAAAGAGAGGTCATTGCTACAGATGTAAGTAAAGACTGATGAATAAATCCAAGTTTAGGGACCAGGCAGTCAAAACACTAGTTAAAATGCCTCATGTGTTTGAAAGAAAATCAAATAATGTCCAATATATCGGAATATCAGGTTTATCAAAATATCCGTATTGGTGTTAAAATTTCTGTATTAGTCGAGCTCTGTAATTCGATATGGGCTTGTTAGTCAGTCCCAGATTTTTTTATATCTCATATTTTTCATAAATTACTACAATTATAACTTGACTGATACCTGTTATCAATATGTAGGGTTAACCTTCAGAATTTGGTGGTTTGTGTGAACATCATGACCTGGGGGTAAATTATTGTTTCAGTCTGCCCCTGCTGACCATGTTCCCTAATGGAAGGAAAGTGGATTGTTTTACATTGAAAGACTATCGCTATGCATTATTAATGCTTATTGATTGATTTTTAACTATACGGATCATAGAGAAAAAGACTTTGGTTTGATTCTCAGTGCCTGTTAAAACCAATCTGTGTGTACTTGTGTGTGTTTTGCAGCCCATGTAGAAAATGAGGAGCAGTACACTCAGGCCCTGGAGAAGTTTGGAGAAAACTGTGTGTACAGAGACGATCCTGATCTGGGCTCAGCCTTTCTCAAGTTCTCAGTCTTCACCAAGGAGCTCACAGCACTCTTCAAAAATCTTGTGAGTTTACACTGTGTGCATGCGTGGGTGTATGTATGGGTTGGATAGGTAAAATCCTGTGGGACAAAGAAAGATTGTAATGCTGTCCTTTATTGTGCCTATCCTCCTGAGTCACTATGTGTGTTCTCTAACACACACTGAGCACATACTAAGTCCAGCTGGAACTTAAAGCCCTGAGGACGTAGCTCTAGTTTTTCCATCAAGACAGCCAGAGAGCCAGTGCAACACCAAATATCTGCTTGATCTAATTCGGCCTGATCTGTTAAGCTCAGGTCTTGTATGGAAGCCAAAGCTTTATTAAAAATTTTGACTCCATCTTGTGAGGTCTGTCGCTCCCCTCAGACACTTATCAACTTCTACTGAGAACAGGAGCTTTAGATTTTGTATTGGTGTTATTGCAACTTCTTATATTAAAGAAATACGAGCTTCTGCCTGGCCTGGATGTGAAGATGTAATCTCCAAAAGCTTAAGAAAGCACTGGCTTCCTAGATTACATGCAGAGGCTGACCTTTTATAGCAGCTTGGAAACTTGAGGCATTAAAGGCAGAATTTGTGTTTCTTTAACAAGTTTTAAATTTGATTAATAAATGAAAATGGCATTTTTAGAGCTAAGAGACTTAGCTGCATGTAATTAACTCTCTACAAAAATAACTTGATACAGTGGGGAAAATAATTATTTGATCCCCTGCTGAATTTGTAAGCACGCTCACTTACAAGGAAATTATGTCTTTTATTTTTATGGTAGTTTCATTTTAATGGAGACAGAATATCAACCCAAAATCCAGAAAAACACATTATATAAAAGGTATAAACTGATTTTGCTTGTCACTGAGTGGAATAAGTATTTGATCCCCTACAACAGCCAGAATTCGGGCCCCACAGATTAGCTCTTTGCCCCTGAGGCACACCGATTACAATCAATCAAACAAGCAATCAGTTACAGATATTCCTGATCTCAACTTGTTCTGTGTACAAAGCACACCTCTCATCATAACCCAAAGAACAACGCCCCCACAGTCAAGCATGGAGGTGGAAACATTAGGCTGTGGGGCTGTTTTTCTGCTAAAGGTACAGGACGACCACACCGCATTAAGGGGTCAATAGATGGGTCATATATCATTTAAAATCTTGGGAGAGAACCTCCTTCGCCCAACCAGACCACTGAAGATGAGTCATGGATGGGTCTTCCAGCATGAAAATGACCCAAAATATACCACCAAGACAGCAGAGGAATGGCTAAAGAAGAAGCACATTGAGGTCATGGAGTTGCCAAGCAGCAGCCAAGAAACCTGAAGGATTTGGAGAGTTTCTATAAAGAGGAGAAGATCAAAATCCCTCCTGAGATGCGTGCAAACCTGGAGACCAACTAGAAGAAATATTTTTTTCTGGATTTTTGGTTGATATTCTGTCTCTCGCCATTAAAATGAAGCTACCCTAGAAATTAGAGACTGTTCATGTCTTTGTCAGTGAGCAAACCTAAAAATTCAGCAGGGGATCAAATAACGATTTTCCCACTGTACCACAGAGTTTTAAGGTAATTAAAGAATTATTTAAAAATAATTACCTGATCCAGCTTTCTTAGCTAATTATAAACTGATTTCCAACCCTCCTTGTCTGAGAAGCCATTCATAACAAGGCTTTCATTGTAAAACACGCCCAGTTATGTATACATGCTGTGGCAGTAGATGTTTCCATTTATTCATTTTTAGTGTTGTCCAGTCATTCATTGAGTCTTGCAGCAGACTGACACAGTTGCTAGGCTTGTGTGCCTCTCTGGCTGTCTGACACTAACACTTAAAGGCTGTTTCCAGTGGAAAAAGCAGTGTTGTGTCCTATATTGCAGTGTTTCTGCTAGCTGTTTCTTTATTTGCCCTGCATTAGCCTCTTAGCACTGTTATTGTCCAAAGATGAAGAGCTGGAATTATGGATAAATTTTTTTTCCTTCTAATTTCCACTACAAGGACACACAGCACACAGGACATTGCTGAAAGGATTACACCTTAGTTGCAACTGATGCCCCTGGCTTTCAGTCTCCTGCAGCTTTAAATCCTCTGATGTAACCTTTCAACCCTTATTTGTTTCTTTTTTCACCTTCCTCCAGTTCCAAAACATGAACAACATCATAACCTTTCCTCTGGACAGCCTGCTGAAAGGAGACCTGAAGGGTGTCAAAGGGGTAAGGCAACTAACCAGCAAGTTCATGTGTTACTCTACATACCCTCTGTTTTATACAGGAGGGAACTTCAAATTAAACAAGCAAAAGAAAACTGGCAAGTCATTAAAATTAATAATCAACCCTTGTTCTTGGACGCTGCCCTGAAATACCACTTACTCTGTTAAGGAATAAGAAAAAATGTACACAGCAGTGTATTGATCCTAAGGGTAGTTTTTGCTGGTTAATCCTAAAGACAAATTTCAGTGTAAATGTCAACCGATTGACATACTCGTCTTGCAGTTGTTTAATCCTTCTAAGAAACCAGATGTAAGAGTAAAAACGGCTCGCTGGAAGTGCGGAGAGACCTTGCTGCTCGTCCAAAGTGGTTTGAAGCTGCTGGACAATTATTACCCTCCTTTAAGTGCTGCAGTCTTGCTATCAAGGTTAATAACACGCTGCTTTGATCTCGGACCACATTCCTGCTCCCAGAAAAGTAAAAGTGGAGCTGGAAAGAGAGAGGTGGTGGATGAAACAGTTGCTGGAATCTACCTGTCTGCAGCAGAGCTGCGGAATAAAAATCAGAGAGTTTGCCTCTGATTGAATGACCGTTAATATGATGCTTGTGTTTAGTTTTGCAGAACTATTAGGATGGAGTTTTAGCAGAGAGTCTTAATGTTGCAGTGATGGATGCTCATATTAAAAATAGCCATGAGGTGAGGCATGTGTCCTCACCTCATGTGATCCATATGAGCCAAATGCTCAGGCTTGGTTTCAGACAGCTTTTTATTATTATTAACATTAATTAACCCTGGATGCCTCTTGAGTGAGGTGTTCCAGGCATGTCCTACCGAGAGGAGACCCCAGGGCAGACCCAGGACAGGCTGGAGAGATTAGATCTCTCGGCTAGCCTGGGAACGCCTCAGCATTCCCCCGGATAAGCTGGGGAGAGTGAGGTCTGAGTTTTGTTGTTAGGCTGCTGGCCCTGCAACCCGGTCCTGAAAAAGTAGGGATGGATGAATTAATTATTAACATTATTTTTTAACATGTACACCATCAGAATGTCTGTTTACTGCAGCCGGAAATGTTGCATCGAAGCAGAGGGCAAACGCCAGTTCTGCGAATACTGATATGCTTGCTTTTCTTCATGCTTCTTTTAAAGTTTACAGGCACATATGGACTCATTCATTAGCACGCTTAAACCTGTTTAAACACATACACATGAACACACACCTTTCTCAAAAGCCTTCCAAGAGGACAGAGTAAAGGCGATTTTATTTTGTTCCTTAGTTTAGATTGTATGTATACCTTATTGTATTTGAGATTACTGTACTCGTGATTAGTTATTTGAATTGGATTTTTTTTTTACTTATTCATGCAAAGCTCCTTTAGTAGAGTCCAAGAATAAAAATGTGGAGCTGGAAATGAGCGCTATGTGTCCCATTTAAACGTATGAATTTATGAGGATGTGTTACTAGAGGCCTGCATTCACTCGGCACATGTTTGCATGGAACATAAAGGATTATCAGAGTCTCACTGATTATTTTACCACCTTGAATCTCCATTTGCTTGGCTAGTTTATTCTATCACAGTTTTTTCTTGTTTAGTTTGGAGAAGTGAAACCATTTTCTGCCCCTCTTTGGCCCTTTTTAATTTGTTTTGTAGTCCCTTCAGGTGGATATGATTAGGATGTGTAAATTTATTGAGAAAAAAATACTAACATTGTAACATATAGCATATATATAGTTATAAGTACCAACATGGTACCATGTCAGAGTTTTTTTTTGTTTTTTGCCACTTTCCTTTTAGAATAATAAATATTAAACAAAGGTAATTGGTTTTTGTTTGTTTTGTTTGTTTTGATTGCCAGTAACAAAAGGAGGCAACATTTAATGCCACAAGTTTTTGTCCTACAGACACAGTTTGGTCTGCAATAAAACTGTATTGAGGTTTAATAGACAGCCCTATGCCTCGTATATTAATACAGTCTGCTAGACAGTCATGTGTCCACCAACCAGACTAAACCCAGACAGACGCTCATCAACAGTCTCTGCCGATCTGTAATGCAATCAGACTGTCCACAGCGCTCTGTGACCTTTCACTCTCTAGGCACATGATTAGATTTGGTTTCCACTAAGGTATGATGTAGTTAAGTCAGCTCTAATGAGGGTGGTTGCCATGGAGAGGCCAGTTGTGCTCATGACCCCCGGCCAATTCGTGCCATCGCGACCTCTGAACTGCTGTGTCCTTTCTGTTGTGCGTCTGTGCCTTCCTCAAGTGCAGTGTGGTCTTTCTGTTTTGTGAGTTCCTGTCTTTGTCTTCTCGTCTCTGTTTTTAACTCCACTGCCCCTCCACACACACCCCCACCCCCCCACTGACAAAAAAAAAAAAAAAAACCTGACAGCCCGTCTT
>VUQK01001922.1:18666-29541 GCA_015106715.1 Bujurquina vittata
TTTCCATTTCTTTTTCCCCATCTTCTAGAAAAAACCACCTCTCCCCCAAACACCCCCCCCCCCCCCAAAAAAAAAAAAAAAAAAAAAAAAAAAAAAAAAACTCTGACAGCCAGTCTATCTGTAATGCTTACCCACTTATTGCTCATTAGCCCTCAGATGATTCCCATTACCCCTGTGGCACAGGACTAATGATCTGCTGGTTATTTTATACCTCAGGACACACTCACATTTACACACACTTATATAAAATCACTAAACCTAAATGTTAAGCTTCTACGAATGCTGGGAAAGAGTCAGAGAAATGTAGTAATGGGCTAGCTTTTCTCTTGATTCTTCGCTACAGCTCCATCACACTTGTTGCTCACCTTCACACTCCAGAGGCTTTCCCTCATCTCTCCCCTGTTGCCCGTCATTATTCTGCTCCACCACTACCAGGGGAAGTACCCGTTAGGAGAGGGGGAAGCAGGAAAAGTCCAGACATGCATGACAGCCTATTTAGACTCCAGGAAGAGGAAAGGAGTAAAGTATAATATATTATTGGACTGGTATGAATGTTATAAAAGAGTAATGTATTTAAAAGATCAAAGGAGCTTATGAACAGAAATGAATTAAAGCCCAGATGGGAATTATGCACTTCTTCAGCCACAAAGTGGGAAATCTTTCCCACTTTGGAATTTACTCAGCATTTGAAGGCAAAGTGCATCCCTTGATCAGATAGTTTCTCAAAAATGTGTACACAAATCAAGGGAAACTAATAATAACTTCTCCACAAATCAAAAGCATGTGTGAATTCACCCTGAAATGTACTCCCTTGTTGTCATTCAGTGCAGATAAAAAGTATAATTTTAATCTTAAAATTCTCCACATTTAATGTGTCAGTGTGGCAGCTGCAATAGTTAACAGCCTTTACATTTGATTTACTTCAGGACTTGATGGCTTTCTGATGACCAGTGTTCACTCAGACCTTGTTAATATTCTGCCACCGCTGTCTTCAGCAGTGAGTGTGAGAGACTTGCCCCATAAGAGGCAGCAGCTAATGGCTCTGTGATTAGAGGGCTACCACCTAGCAACCTGTAACTGCTGTTACTTGATAATAACCCCTGCTGTCTTATTGCAAAGGGGCATGTGTAAAAGTGTGAAAAATGGTATAAATTTAGTATTGCGCAAAAGTCTTGAGTCACCCTTCCTTTCTTAAAATGTTAAATTGGTGCTGTGGTTTAGTGAAACCTGCAAACATAAATTAAATACAGTATATAAGGTAGTAACAGAGTTTGTACAATTCTAACGAGCTTGAAAGTCAATATTTGCTGTGAGTGCCACTGATTTTTCTGTGCAGCTTTTATGAACTTTGGCATACCTCGGCCTTTTCTCCCTGTTTTCCTTCCTTAAGAATGACTAATTGACAGCCACCCTTCCACTGAAACCACCATTTCTGGAAAACTATTGCTCAAGAAAACTTTAAAAAATGAAGAGGAAACATGGCTCCTTGGAGGCATAATATAAAAAAAATGAGGGGTGGCTCAAGACTTTTGCACAGTACTGTATATTTGCTCCGAAAACAGTTTCTGCTTGAAATGCCACAGCAAGGGTCACTGGAAAGCCCAGTAGTGTTTTTGGTGAAGATAAACAGCCACCCACTCAGGGGAAAGTGCTGATTTCACCAGACTGTTCTGCTAACACTGGACTTTGAGAGTGGGCGCCGGCATGACATCACGCCTGCAGTCGACCCGCTCACCCCCTGCTTATTGAGGAGTCACTAACGCACTATGAGTCATATCAGCTCATCACTATTCAGCCACAGTGTCTGAACAGTAAGTGCAGAATCTAGTGTGTGTGTGTGTGTGTGTGTTTGGGGGGTTGTGTAGACTAATACATTTAGATTGAGGGATGTGAGCCCAGCTGTGCCCTTGCTCATTGTGATTCAGTGGGTCGTGAACACCCGAAACCACTCAGGCATGTTAGCTGTTTGAGATTTTAGATAAGAGCTGATCCGTGTTTACTGATCTCATCCATTTGCATACTAAATACTCTGCAGTGGACTGAAAGATCAGCAGCATTGGTGCTTTTAAAAAAATGAGCAGAAGTAGTATGTTAGACCTCAGCTTTAGTAAGCCTTTGGTAGCACCGCAGCTAACAAAGGCTTACTCTAGTGGTTTTGGCACGGATTCCACTCCTTATCCTTGTTTTTGCAAGTCATCACTTTCCTGCCCCACTTAAACTTTCACTATAAATAATAAAAACAGCCAAAAACATTTTTTTTTAAATCCAAAGGGGAAAAAAGTAGGTATGTATGTTGTTATCTGTTCATATTTTGAAGAATTTGTCAAAGTTACCAGCTTCCACATCATTTATACATTGGAGTTGCACCTTATTACAGCCTGTTATCAGTTTCACCGCTCTCGCCTGTGGATATGTAAGAGCCCTCTGGGTAATGTCCAGGGATACTCAGCTCACTGTCTCTCTGCTTCTTTCTGCTTCTCTCTCAATATCTTCAGCCAGTCTGTTAGATGATGACAGTAACATTTAATTTGTATCCATTCCTGATAGCAGCACCAGGCCTCCAAAGCCAAGCTTAAAGCCAGATTCATGGTTTAGCTTTTGTGGCCATCTTTGGCTGTGAAGAGAGATGTATTATGGGATGTGAACCACTGCAGAGTGCTTTTTCTTTTATGCCCTCTGTCTTCTTTGCAGCTGGTGATAAACTAACACACCAACAAGAGTACACATACTTTCATGTTTTTGACATTGTCCCCAAGAGTCAGTAGATAGCTGCAGTGTGTGGCGATTCTGCAAAGGTGTACCTGCGCTCCCCCAGTGTCATACCGGGACCTCGGCCCTCATGGAAAGACCGTTGAATAAGGCTCATATGTACCCCAGGCTGCACATTTAATACTTCTGCAGGAAAAATTGTGAGGAATGTGTACCAGGAACTGCTAAACCTTGACATGTATGCTCCTTCTATGGTTCTAGATAGTAAGAGGTGATAAGTTTGGGGAAAAGAGGTCACCTCCTCCATCTTTAGATTTAGCCAGACAGGAGTGCTAAGAGCCTGCTGATCTCTGAGGGAGTGTTTTGACCTGTGCCGCGTCCTATTCTGCTCTGCCCTTCCCTGCCCATTGATGCCTCTGTCTGGTATTTTTAGCCATTGTTACCATTTTTCTCCTCTCTCCGGCTCTGACATTTCCTTCCTCTCACCCTCTCTTTTCTCTTTTGCTCCGCTAAAAGAATGACCTGCAGTTCATTCTTTTAGCGGCTTCCTCCTTTGGGTTGACAATTTTCCCCACAGTCCCGCTCTTTTACTTTGGGTTTCAGCTTTTTTTTTTTTTTTAAATAGCCTTTTATACTCTGGTGGTTTCTACCCTTGAGCTGGTTGAGTGAGTGCTTGACTGCCCCTTGACTTGGCCCGGTGAACCACGCTGTGATCCTGTGAGCAGACAGGTTGAGCCTGCCACTCCTCTGCTGTTGAAGTGGAGGTCAACAGCGGGATCAGTCCACTCTGGAGGTCTAACAGTGGCACTGAGGCCACAAGCTGTCCTCCAACCTAATAGAAAAATGTGTGCTTTTTACATGTATAGGTGGAAATTCACTGTAAGGTGGAGAAAAGTGTTGCATGAATGGTTTGCTTTCTCTGGAGTGATTCAACTGCTGCACAGTGTAATGTTTTTTGGGGTTTTTTTTTAAATTACAAGAATTATAAGCAGTTGCTTTAAATGCAACATAATTCTCTAGTTTTTTTTTATGCCCCCCGGCATCAGTTAATTTTCATGAATTGATTATTTTTAGGGAATAAAATGGACAGTTGTATCCAGTTAAGTCTGCTTCCTAATCACGGTTTAATCAGCACTGCAGCAGCAATGAGGTGGATTAGTCAAGAGATTTGCTCAAGCAGCACATGTTATACCTTGTGAAGCGTTGCATAAATACTAGAAATGGGCAGAAGCTGCTAGTCAGCCTCTTGTGAAAAAATCTTATCTGTTAGCGCCTCTAAAGCGGACTAAATCTCCGAGGCTCTCCAAGAAGTAGAACTTCCCATAAAAGTGCAGGAACTTGGGCTTATTAAATATAAACAGCTGTCATGAGTTTATTAATTAGCTTCTGAGGCCTTTTATTATTTTTAGACAAACACAAGCTGTTTCCTCTTGTTTTCAGCCTTTCTCGTAACTTACTGGCTGCTTCTTCGTATTTACTGTGAAAATGGCGTCAACGTCCGAAAGCAACTCTCGGCACACCAGTAAATTTCTTGGTGTTTCACAGCTTTCTGGACTAAATTTATGTCAGTAGTGACACGTCGTTATGATGATGAAATCATAGCAAACCAGCAAAATTCCACTTTTTTATTTTGAAGATGTGATGAAGGCTTTGTTATGACAAATGGCCCAAACAGTTAACTGAATTCAGTTAACTGAATATAAAAGCTGACTGATTGAAAAGTACACAAATGCTATTGTGTACTTTTCTTAAGCAGATGGTGTCTACCCAGTTTATTTCTCGTCCATACTGATCAAAAGAGATCAAAAAAGTGATTGAAATTGATTATTGACCCTGAGATCAGCAGCACATCAAGATTGACTTACTCGCTTTCGGGGAGCTTGTTGCTGCTATCGTTGAAGGATTATATTCCTAAACACTGTCTCCAGTTTATACTTTTTTTTTGTTTCTGTTTTCCACAGGATCTGAAGAAGCCTTTTGACAAAGCCTGGAAGGACTACGAAACTAAAGTGTAAGAAATTAAACACACCTGGTCAACAGATTTTTGTGTGTTTTTCATAAGATATTTGATATTTGCATATCATATAGCGTTAATCCAGGACTTGTGCTCATGCTGTTATCAGTAGTTTAACACTTCAGATGAGTTTTGTTCACTGGTTTTTGGACAGGATGTTAAATTGAAATGTTTAGCAAGTGTCTTGTCTCTGTCTGACTTGTGTTCGTCCTTCCCTTCTAATCCCCCCCACCCTCACCCTATGATTAACATATCAATGCATTCCTTATAATGTGAATAACCCACTGCTGTCACCTTTCCACACTCCTTTGCGATTGTGCATGCAAAGAACTCAGGAGTTTTTATAGCGCTTTCATATATTTTACAAGCAGCAAAGGACATTCTTTACTGAAAGGGTAATACATCTTCTCGCCCCACCGTTTTGATAAAGCAGTTCAGACTGTTTGCTGACAATGAGGGTTCATCTAGATGCCATGTGACTGCTTGACCGTACCAACTTGTTCTTATTGTTTGACTCTATTGATGGCTAACGAAGGCCATCAATAGATTTTTCTGCCTGATAGGAAAATCACCAGATATTTATTTATTAGCGATCAACATGGCATTGATTTCTGGTTCCGATTTGGTTTGCGAACTCTTTGCACCCAACGCCTGAGTTTGAATTCCTCATTGAGGATCATCTCACATTGAATGCTGTTTATTCAGGAAGCGTTTTATCTAATCGTTTGTCTAAAGTTGAAGTGCAGAATCTATGTAGAAAACCTCGAAGTCCTTTGGCTTGTGGATGCCTTACTTCCTGAACCAACAGTACTGAAAGTGAATGGACTCTCAGCTCCATCGTCATTTGAGCAACTGTCAGTTTGGCTTGCAGCCAAAAAGCCTGGCTAACATGTGTCTGTATTAGTTGCAGCCCTGAAGATGCTGTTATGCTGTCAGGGCTGAAGATTCATGTGCTGACAAAGGCCAGCAGTGTAATCAAGTTTGGCACCTTCAGTGAGCCCAAGCAGCAACTTTAGGAATAAAGCAAAAAGCTTTTGGAAATAATGTCTGAGTGTTTTAGGCTGTTTCTGGTTTTCTGACTCACATTGCTCACATTTTAAATAAGCATGCCTATATAAATATACACTCACCAGCCACTTTGTTAGGTATGCCTGATCAACTGCTATTTAAAACAAATATCTATAATCAACCAATCACACGACAGCAACCCAGTACATTTAGGCATGTAGACATTGTCAAGATGACCTGCTGAAGTTCAAACCGAGCAACAGAATGGAAAAGAAAGCTGATTTAAGTGACTGTGAACATGGCAGGTGAGTATTTCAGCAACTGCTGATCTACTGGGATGTTCCCACACAGCCATTTTTAGGGTTTACAGAGAGAGAAAATATCTCTTGAGCAGCAGCTCTCTGGGTGAAAATGCCTTGTTGATGCCAGAGGTCAGAGGCCAGACTGGTTCAAGCTGGTAGGAAGGCAACAGTAAGTCAAATAACCACTCGGTACATCCAAGGCCTGCAGGAGAGCCTCTCTGAAAGCGCAATACATTGAACTTCGAAGTAGGGCTGGGCCATATCATATCATTCACGATAATACGGTTAAAAAAATCTTGCCCCGGAAAATAAATTATATCACGCTATGGCGTAAATACGTCACCCCACCACGAAGCTCACGTGGGTTAGGGTTAGGGAGTCAGAGAGTTCTGGAAACCTGAAATCCTCCGCTGTCGACGTGTTTTGTGTCTTCGTACTGCATCCGTCTTACGCTTTGGCGTCGCCCGGACCACCAAGAGTACCTGGCCGTAAGTCACATGACCTTTATAACGGAAGTGAGCCTTTTTTGTGTGTTCGTGATGCAGCCGGCAGACACGTAGACACCGCATTGAGCAGGTGGGCCCGTTGCTGTAATACGTCGGTGCATATGTCTAGATTTACTGAGCTAGTGAGAAACTTTCTGACTGTAGGATATAATTTTGTTCATTCAGTCTATTTATATGTTTTGTTATTTACAGTATGCTGTACAGGAGTACACACAGGAGGAAGTAATTTGGTGAAGTCTACTTCACTGCAGACTGTTTTTTTTTAAAGAATAAGTCAGCCTTTTGCTGACCTATTCTTACTGTATATCTCCATTAAGCTAAAAAATACCGTGATATTATTTTTGGTCCATATCACTGAGCCCTACTTTGAAGCAGCAGAAGACTACACTGGATGCCACACCTGTCCACTAAAAGCAGGAAACTGAAGCTGCAGCTCTTGGTTATTAGGCATACTTTGGTACTGCCAAGGTGTGCCTAATAATAAAGTATCCAGTGAGTGTAAAAAGACTGCTGGATTTTGTGTACTTGCACTGAAACCCAGACAAGTGGGAATATATAACTAAGTACTGTACAAATCACTCATAATGTGACAGAATATTAGTGGAGTAGTTTTTTCCTAGTTTTGGAAAATACTATGTGAGAATATTTATACCAATGTTATGTCTGTCTGTTAAATTTGAAACCACAGCCAGGGGAAGGTGAGTCTGACATAGAAAATACAGACAAATGGGAGCAAACATCAATTTTGCCTCTATCAAAAGTGATATCAAGTTTTCTCGTCATACTTGGTGAGTAGGCGAATAATAGTGCATTAACATTAGCTGTTAAGTTTAACCTCCCATTCACAGTCCTCAATTGACCCACTCTAAGTATTTACCTGTTAAATATATGCTAAATTATAGTACACTTTTATGATAACAAACAATAAATACAGACAAGTCCACAGTTGCACCCTTCACACAGGGGTGCAGCCATGAACGATACATATAAAAGAGAAAGTTTCTGCTCACCATATAAATAGACTTTGGCTTCCCAGCATTTTACAACTTTAACTTCTATTAATGTGTTATTGTGGAAGTGCAGGAATATCTGAGTTATTACCAACATTAAACTGCAACAAATACACAATATTTAGATGACTTTATGGGTAAAATTTATTGGTTTTTTTTGTTTTTTAATACTGTAATATTTTCTATTTGTTTGGTAATTACCCAACAATACACAGTAATTACCCATATACTTTTCAGGTAAATATTTAATTGGGTAATTAGTGGATTTTAAAAGGTAAGCTTTCCAACATTTTAAAGTTACCTTTTTACTTTGGCTCAGATTCTTAACATTATGTTTTTAAATTGTCTTTTTGTAGTTAAAAACACAACGTTAAACATCAAGTACATGAACCAGGCTAAACTTTTGAACAGCTTCTTGTCACAGTCACACTCCTTCCCTCTCTGTGAGAGGAGACACACTGCACAGCTTTTGTAGAGAATATGCTGTAAGAAAACACAGCATATCCAAAAGAATGACCTCTTGCATGAATGGTTGCCCACTCCCTTTGTTGTTTTGTGTTTTGTCCTGATTGCTTGTGGGAGATGAAGAATTTATGTGAAAAATTGGCTTTGAGTGCTGACTGTCAGGCAGCATGTATAAACAATCTAAATCTTTAATCACTCATCTCATTGGCTTATGGTCTTTTAGGTCCTACCCCTGACCTTTTAATTCACTAAACCCATGGCTTACCTTAATCCTCTCGAACATAATAATGCTTCAACATAAACAAAAATGCGCACTTAATAATCCTACATAGAAATGGATTTTTCTTGTGAGGCTTTGAGCTTAAAAAAGAAAAATGTCACAGTGCATGTGGATCGCTGAGTTTTGAACCACTCTCCCTGGTTGACATCTGCTCTCTAATTCCTTCTGCTTTATGTACTGATCTCAATTGCCGTCATCAGTGGGAAACTACAAGTGTTTGATTTTTTCCCCCAAAGAGCTCTATGCTAATTATGGAAACCTTCCAAAAAGCACTGATGAGCTTAGTGTAGTTTGACTCTTGGCGCTTCTGTCCAAGCAGCTTGGATTATTTTTTTTCTACCATTTCTGTGAAATCCAATGATCCATACCCTTCTGCTGTGCAGATAGAGTACCCATCGAGTGTGTTTTCATCAGCTCATCTGGTGATAGAAAAGGTGCACACTGCTTGGCTTCATCAGACGCCAGCTCGACATCACTTTTATTTAGGAATGAATGAAGTTATCTTTGCAGGAATTACTTTCTAATTCACAGCAATCCCCTGACATAGGTGGTGGATGAGTTCTTTTCTAAATAGGTCTCCACATAGGAAGCAATTCACAGACCAGAGGCCACAGAAAGTCAGAGATTCAATGATGATGGGTGAAATAACCACTGGTGATTTAAAGTGGGCAGTTTTTCTCAATTTCAAGGGAAGCAATTGAAGACACTACCAATAAGAATGTACAATACCGCTGATTGACATATGTTAAGGTAGGAAATACATTAGAGTTACCTAGGCATCTGGACCCTGGAACATCCACGAGCAACCGCACATCAGGAGGCGTCCACATAGAAAGCGCTTTGTTGCTGACGGTCAGTCACCACTGGACATTCCAGGCTCCGGTTGCCTAGGTAACACTTTTAATGGTAGTCGCTTCAATCACCTACCTTGAAGTCAAGAAAAGTTTAAATCAGGACCGACTCACTTCACATCATCTGTGGGTTTTGCACCCATGCTCTAAAAATTGTCATTGACCTGTTATGGTGTGTGGGGGGCTGCAAACAACTTCAGGTATGAATGCCCCTTGAGCTTCAAAGCGATGCGCTACGAGCAAATCACTTGCGTGGATGCCTCCTTTTTTTCAACAGTGTAGATAATTGTATCATACAAAGTTCAATAAAGAGAAAGTCTGGATTAAATTATTATATGTTGGATGAGCGCCACTTGCCTTTAAAGCAAGGTTCCCAGGCTCAAAATTCTTTTGCGTGTTTGGCAGGCAGGACTTGAAGAGAAATTTGGGCTGTTGGGGTTACATGATGACACTGCTCAATCAGCTACACAACTTTTGTACTTTTTGTCACTCAAGATGGCTCTCTGTGACTCTGGCTGCTTGTGGTTGGATGCTGCAGAATGAACCAATAAGACAAACAAGCCTGATGGCAAATTGTCTAGACATGCCACTTAAACTCCTTATACCCCCCCCAAAAAAAATCATGGCCATTTCTTAACCTATAGTAGTTCAACCATGATCTGCCTGACAGCTGTAGGGCTGATTTTTCACAATATGACGCCTTCTGTACGCTTGCGGTGCTGTTATGGAACTATGGATTACTCTTTGACATCCCTGCCCATGCTGTCACTCTCTTGCCAGCACCAAGATAGAAAAGGAAAAGAAGGAGCATGCGAGACAGCACGGGATGATTAGGACGGAAATCAGCGGCGCAGAAATTGCTGAAGAGATGGAGAAGGAGAGAAGATTCTTCCAGCTGCAGATGTGTGAGGTTAGTTGGACTGATTATTGTCATTTGATTACTAGTATTTTTTAAAACACTAGTAATGAAACATTAAAAATGCACGATAGCTTGCTCTCGGGAAATTGTTGATGCAATAAATAACAGGTAGTAGTGGTTTGAAAAAACTGTCTGTGTCAATGAAGATAAAGGTTGAATGCTGCACAGCCTGTTAAAATAAAATAAAAAATCACATTAAGCATTAAATATAAGTGTGTTTGTGTGCTTGAAGCCTTTTTGACGTTTCACTGTAATGACGGCTCACTTGAAAAATGATTTCTTTCCTTTGAAGTGCCTGGATATGGGATAAAAGAGATGTATATATTTGAGATGGTACATGAGTATTTGAAGTCACAGACTTCAGAGTTGCCTTTCCGTCTGTGTGAACCTGGACTGACCCCTCTTTCTGGATCTGGATTCAATCTGTTTACAGTATCTCCTCAAAGTCAATGAGATCAAGATCAAGAAGGGGGTGGATCTGCTGCAGAACCTCATCAAGTACTTCCACGCGCAGTGCAAGTAAGACATGCATATTATATGCATGTTTAAACTGAGTAAAACTGAAAAGCATATTTTTACTCTCCAATAGGAAAAAATTTTGTCATGCACACTTAATGCTATTTCTGATGTATTGTACAGTATTTTGGAGAGCTAACCCTTTATTATCTTATATGGGATGTAATGCAACTCAGTGCTCTCATCTACTGTTATTGTCATACAGTCAACACACACGTACTCCAAATGCAAATCTGTTTTGTAGCCGTTCTGTGATGCTAATGTCTTGATGGTGTGTTCAGGGGATACATTTGTG
>VUQK01001922.1:32068-42692 GCA_015106715.1 Bujurquina vittata
CGCATTGAGAGCCCTTATCCCCAAAAGGAGTAAAACCGGAACAATGGTGAACCTTCCCAGGGGGGGCCGCTCTAAAAAAAAAAAAAAAAAAGTCACTCCAAAATTAGTTTGGGGAAAATATTCTGTGGGCTGACGTGACTAAAGTTTACATTTTTGAAAGGTTTGCCTCCCGTTACACCTGGTGTAAAACTAATACAGCATTTCATAAAAAGAACATCAAACCAACAGTCAAACATGGTGGTGGTAGTGTGATGGTCTGGGCCTGCTTTGCTGCTTCAGGATCTGGAAAACTTGTCATAAGTGATGTAATCATGAATTCTGCGCTCTATCAGAAAATCCTGAAGGAGAGTGTCCGGCCATCAGTTCATGCCCTGAAGCTAAAACTCACGGGTTATGCAGCAGGACGGTGATCCGAAACGTACCAGCAAGTCCACCTTTGAATGGCTCAAAAGAAACAAAATGAAGGTTTGGAGCGGCTTCGTCAAAGTCCAGTCTCCAATCTGATGGAGATGCTTTGGCATGACCTTAAACAGGCTGTTAATGCTCAAAAACCCTCCAGTGTGGCTGAATTAAAGCAATTCTGCAAAGCAGAGTGGGCCAAAATCCCCCCACAATGATGTGAAAGACTCATTACCAGTTATTGCAAACGCCTGATTACAGTTCTTGCTGCCAAGTGTGGCACAACCAGTTATTAGTTTTAGGGGGCAATTACTTTATCACACAGAGCCAGGTAGGTTTAGATAGCTTTCCCTTAATAAATGAAACCATCATTTAAAAACTGAATTTTGTATTTACTCAGGCTATCTTTGTCTAACATTAAAATTAGTTTGATCTGATAGTTTTAAGTGTGACAAATATACAAAACAGTAAGAAAATTGGGGGGGGGGGCTCTTTCACAGCACTTTATTAAGCTATAGAGATCACAGGCCAAGTCTGCAAGCTAACATTCCTCAGCTGAGTCTCAGCTCATTCCCATATAAAGATTCGGTCATCTCCTCTCACTGACACGGTTCATCTCACACAGAGCAGCTTATCAGATGTTCCATTTGGCTCCAGCAGCAGTCCGTTCACTTAAACACAACACTCCTGCTCACTTGTTTTGTTGTTTTCCTCCATCTCCCTCATTACTTTCTTTCTGTCCCTCTGTCTGCATCTCTTTGGTAGGCTAATCGGCCACCAGCAAAACTCAATCTGCTCACCTGCCAGGTGAAACACAATCCCGAAGAGAAGCGGAGCTTCGACCTCATATCACGTACGTTCAGCCTCCCGTCTTTGCCTTCTGCTACCCTTACTCTGATTTTATGTTAGCCTTTCTTATCCTTTTGGCAATATCCAACTCTATTTCATTTCCTTCCTTTCCCTGGTGTGTGGTTGTTGTAACCAAATGCCTCTGTTTAATTGGCTCCAAGCAGCAGCTGGCCAAAATTTGTTATGTAGCTCACGATTTCCCAAGCAGCAGGAAACCAAAGATGATTAAAAACAGTATTAACACATCTGAATCCAGCGTGTAAGCTCAAAAATAAACAAAAATACCAGAGAGCAAAATGACACCTGATCGCACAATAATTGCTTTTGTGCCTGAGAGAAACTTCATTAACCACTTCTGTCTTTGTAAAATGTAGTCTTTACATATTTTCCTGATGAAAAGCAAAAATTTTGTTTTCTTTTGTTTGTTTCTGCCAAACAAACACTCAACTAGAAGCAGCCTGAGAGTGGAAGCCTCTGCCAAGGCAGTTCACTCTCTGAGAAGAATTTACTTTTAAGGGAATAGCATTGTATCTTGTACATATTCATCATGTGTTAGGAATGAGAGGAAGCCTCGACGTTTGATGGAAGTGAAAACTATCCACCTACAGAGGGCTGAATTCACAGACAAACCGAAAGTCAAAGAGAAAAAAATTATGCAGAAAGTGAGCTCACAGGTCAAATGTGACATGATATTTGGGTGCAAACTACAATATGACATTTAAAGAATCCCATATAAGCAAATATCATTACCGCTGCCAAGTGGGTTATGCTTTTGGTAGCGTTTGTGTGCGTGCGTACATGTGATCGTTCTGTTTGTACACATGATAGCTCGAAAAGTTTTGAATGAAATCTGACAAAACTTTGTAGGGGTGTAGAGTGGGGCCATGTTAATAATCCATTCAAATTTGACTCACATCCACCGAGGTCTCCAGGGTCAACTTAATGATTTTTTTCGAAAATTGGCAAAAAGCCTTTTAACTTAAAATATTACCACTGTGGTGTGTATTGTCAGCGTATAGAAAGTACTGTATAAAGATCATGTCACACGTCACACGTCTCCTTCAAGGTCAATAGACTGATCTGAAGATCGGAGTGATAATTATGCTATCTAGAGCTATTTAAGACTGTTTCATATTGCCGTTGTTTGTATTGACAGCATATAGGGAACGACATAAGTGGATTATAAATATCGCATTGCTTTGGACCTCTGGCCTCTTCTTCACTGTTAAATAAGGTCAAACTTTTACAAAATGTCTTTTATCTTTAAACCTGTGCCTAAAATTCTACATAACCTTCTTTACAAAGATAATAACACTTGACACTTGGAATTCTGGTCATACAGTATTTTTCTTTTCTTTGAAATACACTCAGGTGTCCAGCCTGAATTGTGACAATTAGCTAACGATGCATTTTCATGCAAAAGAGAGATGGCAGGAAAGGAGGAGGAGAGAAACGATGATCTGGGGCACGTGGAAAACCTGACAGTCTGTGGTTGAGGTTTAAGGATGGCTTCTTGGCTCGCAAACTGGCTTTAGGATAAGGAGGCCAAAGTTTACGGGATACAAGTTTCCTTTGATTTAGTTGCAAATTCACATCGGAAGACAGAATTTTTTTTTAATGTTGTTTTGCAGGGCGCCCTCAGTCTGACCTTTCACTTGAGTACTTTAATGCCCTCTGGAGAGAATCACTCAAAGCTTTTACTACAAATCTGCGGCTCTTCAACTGATGTTCTTCTCTGTTTTCTCTCCCGCTCTTCTTTTTTATTCTGTCATTTGTTTCTTTGTTTTTTGGTTTAGATGACAGAACATATCACTTTCAGGCCGAGGACGACCAAGACTGTCAGATGTAAGTGCCTGTTTCTTCCTTCCCCATGTGTGTATGTGTATGCGTGTGCGCGCACGTGTGTGCGCTCGCCTGACTACTTTCCACACATTTCCTCCCTCACACCCACTCAGTCACTTGTCTTTACCTCCCACCTCCTGTCCATTAACTGCCCTTTTACTCCACTCTGAATCCCCTTGTCTGTCTCAGCTGCTCCCATTCTTGCCCACTTTCCCCTTCTCCTCCCTCTGCTTCTCCTTTTGTTATTTTTCCTCCTTTCATCTGCCTGACTCATGCCTCCTGCGCGAATTTACTCTATCCTCTCCTCCCTCCTGCAGCTGGATCTCAGTGCTACAGAACAGTAAGGAGGAGGCGCTAAATCAGGCTTTTAAAGGGGACCATCATGTCGGCGAAAACAACATTGTGCAGGAGCTGACCAAGGCCATACTGGGGGAAGTCAAGCGGATGACAGGAAATGACGTTTGCTGTGACTGCGGAGCCCCGAGTGAGTGGGAGGGATGGATGGGGGGAAAAACCCTCAGAAGTTTTAATAAACTTCAATTTAAGCTTAAACTAACAGTTCTGTAAGTTAGGTTTTTTTTGGTGTGTGTGGGGGGGGTGCAAAAATTAACAAGGGGGCATCTCTTTATCTTTTTACTCTCCCAATTACATGATTATTATCTGGTAATAAAGTTATGAGCAGACACTGTGTAGAAAACTGAATGGAAGCCATAAATTCCACAATTTAAGTTATTTAGGCCGTATATATGCAGCTTATTAATATGAAAACAACCAAATGGGCTTTTTTTCTATTGATCAGTTCATTGGAACAGCGTCTGCCTGCTAGTTATATAATTTTTTTTATTGATAATTGAAAGCATACTAATGCATTTTAGAAACCAGTTCTTGCACTGTATACACCGCATAAAGTGTACTGTCATAAATGGTCCATCTTGGGTTGAATGCCAGGACTTGCGATCTCAGGGATTTTTCTCCAATATCTGCTCCCTTTTCCCCGAAGAACTTGTGTATGTCTTCTTGTACTAAAAGATGATAAATGGGGAAAGATATGACTGCATAACTGCTGTTGTATAGACCTCAAATTGTAGTAATTCCGAAACCCCAACTATCTCAAATTCTCAGAATCAAATTTTCAGATTTTCTTTTTCCATGAATTCCTAAAACGGCTTTTGGAATACAGATTTGATTGTTTAACTGGCAGATTGGTGTCTCAGTCTTTACATTTAGCTTCATGTATATGTTCATGTACGCTTAGCTAATTTCAGGTTTTACAGTGTTGACATTCTTTGTTGCTTGCACCTGTTTCTAGTCATTTGTCCTGTGAGTTTGTTAAACGCTTGTACAGGAGAGCCTAAACATACATTTCCAAATAGAGAGCAGCGGTGAGTGCATTTTACACAGCGCGGCAGCAGATAACTTCATTCATTATTTAAATCTCCTGACACAGGGAGTGGATCAAATTGGAAATATCTGTAGTTGTGCAGTCATAATTACATTTCACATATGGCGATAAATTCCACAAGTCGTCAGGAAGGAGTGATATATTCTCAAGGAGCATTGACCTTTTTAATCACAGGAAGTCCTTCAGCTCATGTCCTCAATTCCTAAAGGCAGCAATATGTCTGCTGGCTAATTTGAAGCCCGCCTGGAGCAGATCAGACATGTGCACAATGTGTTGGGAAAGCGTTTGCAGTCATTTAATGTAGTATAGAGTACATGGGTGTAGCGGGTGGTGTAATTCAAGCACACCACTGGTATAAATTCCTCCTATTGAAAATTCCTAGAGTGGGTCCCCTGAGGAAATATTCTCCCACAACCTTGAAATTAGTTTTGTGGAATCCCACAAAGTTCCATGAGATACCCTCCAGCGTAGATCGATACTTTATATAGTTGGAATGGCAGGCACATATGCCTGCACATGCACAGATTATCTGGGCCAGAATTAGTTACAGTCCAGCTTGGTCACTTTCCTGTGACATTGTGCAGTGTGTGAGAGTAAAAAGCTCTTCAGGCAACTATTATATTTCCAGAGGATTTCCACAAGGACACATCAAAGTTGGCTCAGCAGCTGCAGAAATGACTTTTCTTTAGTGCTTTTCACCCAGTTCGTTTGCCACCCAGATGCACTTCTCTCTCTGATTTCACTCACGTGTTGTTTATGTTCCTTCACAGTAATCTTTCTTCTTCTTTCCCTCAACAGACCCGACATGGCTATCTACCAACCTGGGCATCCTCACCTGTATCGAATGCTCGGGGATCCACAGGGAGCTGGGAGTTCACTACTCACGGATCCAGTCCCTCACGCTGGATGTACTCAGCACCTCAGAGCTCTTGGTAAATCACATCTGGTGCCCATCTTCTTTTGTTACTGTTGAAGCTTGATTTTCCCTATCCAGAGCTCTCTGGAATGTTTTAGGTAGGATAAACTTGGAAAAGATTTAAAAAAAAAAAGAACATAATAAGGATAAGTGGACAGAAAAAAGGGCAAAGCCTCAGAGCACCTTTGACCTTATTCTTCTTTAGAAGACCTCTGGAAGTCGCCACACTCAGAATAGCTGAGATTTTATTTGGCTTTTCTAATCACCGTTTGGTGTAGTGATTTACGGCCGATGGGACAGCCAGGATTAAATGCTTCCAGTCATGATTGCTCTCCCTGGTGTTAAGATGCCAGCCGCATTGGCCGCAATCAGACGGGGCGTTGTGCAGTCTGTAAGGCTCCACACTTACAACTCAGTATGTCTTCTGCCTCCCAGTGGGTGTGTGATTAGAGCTGATGACTTTTGAATTAATCGATTTGGCTCAGAAAATGACACATAACTATTTTTAATTTCTGTGTGTCTCTTTGTGTGTGTGTGTGTGTGTGTGTGTGTGTGTGTGTGCACGTGCTCCACAGCTGGCCAAGAATGTGGGGAATGCAGGCTTTAATGAAATCATGGAGGCTTGTTTAAATGCTGAAAATGTGGTGAAACCCAACCCAGCCAGTGACATGTAAGTCACCTCCTCACACTTCATTCTTCTTTCAGGCTTCATTCTCCATCCCCTCATCTCACCTCCGGAGCTCTTCTGCCGCTCCTCTCCTGTCTCCTCAACAGTCTCAGGTTGCACTCTGCCACAGCCCATCGATCTGTGATGTTTCTGTGTGACCATTTACTACATTTGTAGCAAAAATTTTGAAATTTTCTATTGGTTATGTCTTCTTTTTTAAAACCCTGTAATGCAAAAAAAAAGAGCCCAGAAGTCTGATTGACATTTTCATATAAGCAAAAAAAAAAAAACAAAGAAGAGAGGAGGATGAAAGGATGCACCCATCATGCCCAGTGCCTTCCCGACAGGCCTGTGGGGGCAGAGTTTCCACACTTCAGTCTTTCTTAAGACTGAAGTGTGGAAAAATAGAAATTTGCTAATGCATTCTGCAGTTATTTTACAGTAAATGAAATATTTTGGAAAGGTACACTGAAAATGTAAATCAATGGTAACAGTAGTTTAATAGTCAAGTAGTGATGAAGATGTTATTTTACCATAGGTTAAAGGTGAGTAATAGCAGTAAATTGTGGAAGCATAATTAATTAAATGAAACTCTCCTGCCTATGGAGTTTAGCTCACAGTGGTGCAATTCATTAGTTTTTAATAGCAGGTAATTAATTACATTAACTAGAAACATAATGTGACTGTTTTTATTTTCAGGAGAAACCTTTTAAAAAAACTCAACCAAGCGTTGAGATGTTCAGAGACTTGTCGGTGATAAAGCTGGTGCATCCTGTAAAAAGTCATAACGTGTACAAGCGGCTGCATCAAAGCATCTGTGTCCTCTCATGTTCTCCACCAGGCAGGCGAGGAAAGACTTCATCACAGCCAAATACACGGAAAAGCGTTTCGCCAGGAAGAAGTGTCCGGACGTGACGTCACGGCTTCACACGCTGTGTGACGCCGTGAAGGCCCGAGACATCTTCTCCCTCATCCAGGTCTACGCTGAGGGGGTCGACCTCATGGAGCCCATTCCTCTGGCCAACGGGCATGTCAGTGCACAACAGCTTAAACCTGTGACGCTGAAATTTTCCTATGTGCCATTTGTCTTCCTACTTATAATAATTTGCTGCATTCCTTCCACGAACCTGAAATGCACCACACATCCCTCTTGGTTTTATGTGAATGCTTTATCCTTTTATTTCAGGAACAAGGAGAGACGTCTCTTCATCTTGCAGTCAGGCTGGTGGATAGAACGTCTCTTCACATTGTTGACTTCCTCACTCAGAACAGGTAAGCAAAGCAAGAAAGCCACAGAAGACAGTCGGGTTTCAGTGTGTTGCGATGGTTTATCGGACTGTGTGGCAAACACTATATAAATCACCATGAAAAGATCAATAATGCTTCTTTTCAGACCTTTTGGTCTGTTGCTATCCTTTTTTTCTGTTAGAAAGAAGAAGAAAGCTGGATTTTATGTTCTCTGTTGGGATTTAAAGTTTCCCCCTCTTTATCTGTGTTCCCTGGAAGTTTAAATTTGGATAAGCAGACGGCCAAAGGCAGCACAGCGCTGCACTACTGCTGCCTGACTGACAACAGTGAATGTCTGAAGCTGCTGCTGCGGGGGAAAGCCTCCATAGAGATTGGTAAGGAAAGCAGCCACAGTGCATCGACAGTCCGTGGTTCTTTTTCTGCAAAAACTAACCAAATACTTTGAAATATTGAGATTGCAGTTGTTTTTATTTCCATCTTCTTCTCTTCTGCTACATTTTAGAGGGAAAAAAGCCCCATCCTTCTATCGTTGCAATTCCCGTGCCTTTTCTTTCTGTTTCTCACTTGTTTCTAGAAGAGGTCGGCAATGGAAGCTGAGTTTTCGGGATTGTAAAAGATACAAATAACTTTTTAGCAATTTTGCTGATTGAACTCATTACACTCTACAGTACCCAACAAAGCCCTGTGCAAAGGTCTTGAGCCATCCATTTCTTTATATTTTGCTTCCAATTGGCTTTCTTATCATTTTTAAAGTGCTCTTGAGGAATAGTTCTCCAAGTTTTTCTTTGGACATCAGCTGCTTTTTCACTCAATTTCAGCCCAGTGCTTGTACCTGACCACGGACCTATGAATCATTCAGCTTTAAAAGGCACCTAAAATAAAGGGCTGAACCAGTGTTGTGTCTGTATTTTAAAATTTTGAGGAAACTGGACAAGTGAAGCACAAGAGAAGAAGTGGCGGACCTACTAGTATTTATAAAGCTGTATTTGAGTAAGATTTTGAGTCTAGGAACTTTTTTTTTTTTTCCTCCTGGAGGCCTATCCTCATCTCACTCTCATACATCTAAATATCTCTCGGTCCAAGTCTGTCGGGTTTAGTTCCCAGAAAACAAGCCATGGCAGCATTTTCTCACAGCAGTTATCTTCCTGCTCCGCTCTGAAATCAAACAAAACAGCCAGATAACAAATGAATATAGACGCAGCACAGAGACACTAAAGAGTTGCTCGGTGTGGGAAACAGTTTAATTATACATTTCTCTTGTCACCGTGACAGCAAAGAAAGAAAATGGGCTGTGTGTTTGTGCTCGTGTGGCTTGTGAATGCAACAGTGATTATATGTGTCTGTTGTTTTCCCTTCCAGCTAATGAGGCCGGGGAGACACCACTGGATATCGCTCGAAGGCTCAAACACCTGCAGTGTGAGGAGCTGGTGAGCTTACTGTGTTTAGATGTGGCTTATTCCTGCAAGCACATCACTTCCTGAAATACAGGAGCTGTCAATCATTCGTGTGTCTGTATGTCTGTGTGTTTGCAGCTGAACCAAGCATTAGCAGGAAAATTCAACGCCCACGTCCATGTTGAGTATGAATGGTGCCTGCAGCACGAAGACCTGGATGAGAGCGACGAGGATCTGGATGAGAAGGTGAGGGATCTTTTTTGTGAGTAATAATAGCTTCTTTGTGATGATTTCATGACAAAAGCTGAGTTTTTTGTTTGTTTGTTTTTTTAAAAAACTATATACAGACAAACAAGCAAGAATAAAAGGGGAGCCAAAAAAAGAGTAACACTTGAGAGAAAGAAAATCTGTTTTGTAGAGAGGCTGCCTGACCTATAAAACAACCTGGAGAGCTTTGAGTGTCTGCAACGACTGATTTTCTTTTATTTTGGTACCAATAAAAACAATCCCCTGCCCTTTTAAATAAAACACTGAATTCATTATTCCTTTTGTGCTTTAGAATTAATGCTGCTGACTCAAATTATTGAATCAGATTGGTTTGAAAAGTGTGAAAAAGACAATTGTAGGGATTTGATTTGTGAAGCAGGAAGCCGGTAAATGTTTGACTGATTTTATTTGAACTTTGCTGGAGTGGTTTTTCTTTGGCAAGCAGCTGCATTTGTAGGATAATTGCAGGAATTCAACAGATATCTTTGGTAGTGCAGTATGTGCTTACTGTTGACTTGGGTTGAAGTACACTTGGCAGTCACTTTATTAGGTACACCTGTTCAAACACAAAAAAACGGAACACAACTTTGTGAGGAATTAACAGTTCTTAGAGCCCAATGAGTCCTAAGAAATCAGCATAAAGAAACCTTTAACCATGATGTCAGCCACTAGTTTCTTGAAACCTCGTTCTTAGCGTTTGGCTGCAAGTGCTAAGTTAGCAACTTACACTTATAAACCTGTCAAGCTGCAAATCACAGTTACACATACCTGCTAATAAGTGCAAGGTAACAGACTAGGCAAAGACCCAGTTTTCACTTATCAGAAGTGAAGCACAGACTTCTTAGGTGGGTCTACCTCACAGCAGGCCATATCATAATTTTCTTCAAAGTGAACCACAAAAACAGTTGGGAGTCACTGGAATTAATGATCTGTAATGACTCACCTATTAATCACAGCCAGCTGTCACGCCCCTAATGTTAAGCCTTAACACCATCCAAATGAATGTCATTAAAAAAAATGTTATGAATAAGTAAACTATCCACAGAGACCAAAACTGCTTTGTGTGGCAGACTTTAAACATGTTTTCATGGCTGAATGTGGGCGTTTCCTTCATGTTGTTTATCTACCTTGCTCTGTTTCGTATAAATGATGAATCACATGCATAATCACCGTCTGACGCTTCCCCGCCAGCCGAGCCCTCACCGGAGAGACGAGCGACCGGTCAGCTGTTACACCCCGAGCAGCAACTCCCACCATGTGCAGTCCGGGCTGGGATCCGCGGGTCGTGAAGCTGCCGGCCTCGCTAAGGACAAGCAGCGCCCCTACATTCCCAACCTGGTCAACAACGAGACTTATGGCACCATAGTCAACACAAACCCCCCTCAGCCCACCCCAAACTCTGCTCCGCCCCTGCCCCCGAGGAACCTGGGTAAGCTCGGACAGAAGAAATAAATGCTGATGTAGGTAGAAACCAAACCATTTAATAAATACATTAAAGTTTATATGAATGGATATAATAAAGATGGTATCACGATCCAGATAACCCTGACCTCACTGACCTGAAGCTGGCCTCTTTGCCTGCCGTGAGGGGGGGGGGGGGGGGGGGGGGGGGGGTTCGCCCAGGGCGCCCCTTCCACCCC
>VUQK01001924.1:5864-17866 GCA_015106715.1 Bujurquina vittata
TTCCGTGTGCTTTTTTTTTTTTTTTTTAAGAAGTGGGGTTGAAACCAGAGGATCGGCCGCTCGTTCACGAGTCCTAATGTGTAAAAAATACACCAACACGTCTGAAAGGTAGGCAGCAGGTGGTTCTAAAGGTTATGTGAACGTTGGGCTACTGTACAGTTCTGAAGACACGTCACACTTGTTCCCGTTTATTCCTCCAATCCAGTAAAGCACCATTGTTGTCATCTCCGTTCAATTTACATCATCGTCGTCACGCAAAATATACAACAACCCTCAAATCTCATTAGTTTATATTATGTGAAATGTTATACACATGAAAATTTTTACAAACCAAACTTGATTGTTAAACCACACAGTATCACATATGTACAAACTCTGAAAGAAAAGTCACAAAACTAGGCAAAAGAAAGAGGATTTTTGTTTAGGTTTTTTTTTGGCAATTAAAAAGCAACAGCTGGTCTGTCACAAGAATCACAAATTAAGGGAGAAAATACTGAACTCTGAAAATGAAAAAGGAACAGCACATCTATAGCTCAACGGTGTCCGTTTGTGATGATGGAGCAGCTCTTCACGTTCCCAGAAACGTCAACAGAAAAACATGGTTAAAAGGGTTAAGTGGCTGAAACACAAAGCCTGATGGGCACATACAGTGTGCGATCACACACCAAGCTCAGGTTGGACACAAGAGTTACCCTGCAGTTCATCTCAAAGACTTCAAACACTCTGTCATCTGGTGAAGTTCTATATTGATTAGAAAAAGGCTTTTACAATGGTTCAGATTTCAGCTCCTCCACCCGGCACTCCAGGTCAGCCACCTAGAAGAGCAGAGAGGAAAATGCACTTAAAACCTGCAATGTGAATCACGCTGGCTTTCTGAAACAGTTTGGGGATAATTTGTTCTAAAAAGTAATAAACCGCAGATCAGCTTTAACAAAAGCTTCTCTCCATCAAAGGTTTTAATCCAAAGCAAAGCCAGATAAGCCCCAAATAACCAGAGCATCAGAAAGCTGAACGACGGCACTGCAGAGGTACAAAGACTCCTCGTTTAATGGCAAACATTTCAATATTGGGAAACTGGGGGAAAAAAGTCTTGCTTATGAATGGATCTACTGTGAGTTTTAAATTGCAGGCAGCTTAGAGAAGGACATTCATGTGGGAGGATAAACTCGTGGAGACCTCTGCATGGACGCTGCATCGTCCAGTGCAAAGAAAGTTATCCCATCCCTGCTCATCAAAAGAGACAATGAAAGAGACAAACAGGGCAGCGCTACACCCACCACTCTAAACTACACTGCATAAGAACACGTGCACAGATCTTAAGTCTAATGAGTAAATGATATTAGTACATTTATTCTGACATCTCTTCGGGCAAGATAAGGCTGTGCATTTCTGCAGTTCCACAGTAACAGGCCACAAGAACACTGTAAGGTATGTTTATTGACATAAATCCTTTTTAACGTAATCACACGGTCACCAAGATGTTTTAAGGTAATTCAGATTAAAGCACTTCCAACAGCAGAGTTGGTCTTGTCTTCCACGAGCCTCTGGAAGATGTTTCCAAAGCTGAACCTAAGAGCTCCATATCCTCTCTCTGATATTAGCGTTCTTTCTAGGAGATACTGTGCAAATCAACTGTTGTGTATGTGCTATATTAGCTGCTTACATGTGTCACCTGCTGTGAAGAGTAAATGTGCGCCGACATGTGAGTCGGCACCTCGTGTACCTGTTCCTGGAGCTGCCCTGACTCCTCTTTCAGAAGGGTGGCCTCAGCCCCAACTTGTGCACAGCGCTGGGTCTCCTTCTTCAGGTACTCGATCTCCCTGTTAAAGGACGAGGATAACAGCACTGACACTTGGATCTCACAGCTCTTTTAGGCTTTTGTTTGTGCAGTTAAACCGTCTTACTTTTGTTGATACTCCTTGATCAGACGTTTGGCTTTGCTGTATTTGCGCTCCAGGGCCTGATACTGGGCCTGCGTCTCCTTCAAATGCTCATCCACTGCCTGGCACAGGCTTTGAGCTTCCATCCAGTACCCCTCCAGCTTCTCCATGCGCTCCTTGTTCTCCTGCAGGGTTTGCTCCAGCTGGGCCTTGTCCATACGCCAGCGCTGCTTCTCCTGCTCCGCGTGGTGCAGCTGGAGGAATGTGTAATGCATCAGTTCAGTCGCATTAAAGTGTAAGCAGACACACTCCACTGATTGTTAAGAGAAGAAATGCTTCTTTGCTTCTTCTTATTATCATCCATTATATAAAATAATGTGATAATATTCTCTTTTAATTACCTTTCTTTTGAGCTGCTGGATCTCAGCCTGGGTGACAGCATGCTTTATTTGGAGCTATAAAAAAAGAGACATACTATTTTAAATGCATCTGTAAATATGAGAAAAGCTGCGATTAAAGGAGAAGTGCTGCATTTATGGCCCACCTCTTTATATTTATGGGCCAGTTTCTCAGGGTCTGTCTCCAGAGGAGACATGTCCTCGTTCTCCGCCAAGTCAAACACCTCGATGGCACTGGGATACGGTGGGCTAGCTTCCTCGTCGTCATCCTCTTCCTCGTCTGTGCCATATTCCCCACCCTGCAGGGACATGGTCAGGGTTAGGAGCACGTTTATAGGCAGAAAGAAGTAGGTAAAAAAAAGGCAAAAACTCCAAATTTCAGCATAGATGAAAGTATATGAGCAGCTGGAGGTCCCTAAGAAGAGTGACCTCCAGTTTAACGTCATATACAAGACGTTAAACTAATATTCTTGTGATGGCGTCGCACTTTGTGCCGTGACACCAAATAGACACTAGATGGTGCACAACTCAAGCAAGCGCCTGTCCTTAAACACTGATCATGAATGGAGGAACTTCCTGTGTGTTGTTCTAATGAAATCACAGAAAGTTTCTGCACGTGAACAAAAACTGAAACAATGTGAAGCTTGATTCACAAAATGAAGGGCACAAAATTCAACTTATCCTGCTCAGTCCCCGAACCGGAGCTAGCCATATTGTTTAATCATGATGATAACATGGTGGATATCACAGTGTGGCTTTTTTACTGCTCATAAACTCAGATAGATGTCTTAATCCTACTGGGAGGCCAAGGACTTACAGGGCTGAGTGAGGATTTTACTGTGAAGCTGTTTACTGATGTCTTTGCTCTGTTAGCTCAGCTTTTGTGTGGGACTCTGCGTCAGCTGCAGTGGTTAAATAATATCTTATGTCCCAATTTTTTTCCTTTTTTTGTATTTGTGGAAGGGGAGGGGCGAAGCTGGATTAGTAAGCACTGCACCCTCACTTCTCTACAGCGCATGTGCAGATGCTGCTCCATCACCGGTTCAAGAATGATAAACCAGCAGCAGGCAGGGGCTAAATCAGTAAGAACAAACTGTGTCCTGTGACCCCTACACTGAGGGGGTGTGGCAGCTTTGATGTGCTGTGGGGGGGTTCCAGGCTCACGTGGCCACTGAAGAGCAAAGACTCACTGCAAATCAATTGAAAGTTGTTCTGAGTGATTGCCTTGATCCTGTGATATAACACTCCCACCCTGATGGGCAGGCTCGCTCACAAAGTCCACCATCTATAGCGCAGGAAGCATCACTGAATGGACTGATGAGTATAAAAAGGATGTGAATCATGTGCTTTCTCCTGATTTTAACTAACAGGAACATTTAGACCTACGTATTAGATAAGAGTCTTCACGAAAACATCAGCTGAGGGCTTATCGTTGGGAAGAGTGGTGCCCCATCCCCTGACAAGCCTCACAGAGACAAAAATCTATACCAAACACACTGAAGCCAGAGATTTCACACATTTGTCTCTCGATCCTTCAGTCGTAATCTCAGTAATGCTCTCTAACCTCCTGCTCGTCCATGTACTGGTTGTAGCGCTGCTCCATCATCTCCCTCTGCCAGCGCTCTTGCTCCAAGGTCTGCTGGATGAGCTGGGCCACTTCGCTCTGTTCGCCCGGCTTCTCTCGTCCAATCACAAACCTGCATTTAGACATTCATCATTCCACCTCAGCTAGGAGTGGAAAACTCGGACAAAACCGCATATATGCTGTACGTGTACGCTGAATAATACATGTTGGGCTTTGTTATGTTCTGAGCATGGCTCCGTAAGCAGAAAGTGTTTTTCAGATGTAACACACTGTTGCCCTCCTCACTTGGTATAGCATAATGTATTAATGTAGCTGGAATGCTCTCTGATGACAGAAAATGGCTTCCTGTTTACACTCTAACAAAGACATTCTCTACAGTTACCCTCTTGGGTGCATAAAATCAGATCCTCAATTCTTCCTCTCTTTTGTACGGCTCATTATAGAAACTATATTTTCTCTTGATGGATGCTCACAAATCTTTGTCCACCAAAAAGCAAATGGTAAACTGGGAAAAGTGCAGTGAATCACGACAAAGCCACAGACGCTTGTTAAGCCAGCCACTGTAGCCTTTCAATTTCTGCAGCACTAAGAGGTAATTAAATGCTCGCAAACACACTTCCTGTCCCAAACCATTTGTCTGCGTGACGTTGTTTTATGAATAGGTCGGATCTCTATTGGCCTTCGCCATCATTGCAGCAGATCTATAATGGATGAGCTATCTATGGAGGTCTCTGATCTTCACACGTCACACAACACCAGCAATTATGCCAATGGCGCCGACCACCAAACCCTGAATTATGGATGACAAAGGCACACACGGGAACAGTCAGCACGACCAAAACTCTAAAGTCTAAATAGCCCTTTGGCATTTTGAAATTATACTTTTGATACAAACTTTTGCTTCCTGTTAACCGTTTTCAGTGTGGAATCTTTGGACTTTATTTTGAATGTCTCTAAAAGGAGCTTTTTGATACTAAAGGGTATAATCATGACCCCGGGAGACGAGCGATATAAATCTGAAGTCTGGTGAAGTGAATGGACAGGATGCGGTAGAAGTTAGCCCTGTGTGAAAGATGGTCTGTGGTGCATATCAAAAGGAAATCATCTCTTTAAGGAAGAATGCTTGATGTGAAGCGCAAGTAGCAATGAAAACACATGTCCTGGTCACAGCTGAGGCATTCAGAAAACCACAAAAGAGTAGCTATAAAGATAAAAGCCAGTTTAACAAAGACCAGAGAAGTACTTTAATGTACTTTAAATGTGATTTACTTCAAAGTAGATAAATATTTCAAATGTGAACATTAGCACGTCGACTTGCTCACAATGACGCCATGTTTAGGAAATTTTAGATGGCTGTAATCGCTACTTCCTAATTAGCGCTCGAGTTCCTGCTCTGAAAGCTGCAGTAGCCCCACCAACCCTGATCTAACAATCCAAGATGGCGACAGTGCACAGAAACAGTCGTAAAACCGTAGAACTCACAATGCGTGCTACTACGATAATTACTGTATTTGTGACTCACTAAATAAGTCAAAACTAACATCAGCACGTCACTAGAAGAAACGTCGGGGGACACCTGAAGTCATTTTGACCCGAATCCTGAAATCCAGATATCAAATCAGTAGCAAACCAGCATTTCCATTCCCACTTCGAGGTGGCTACAAAAAAAACATCAAAACCATCAGAGAGACTCTTACTTGACAGTTCCTGAGGTGTTCCTGAGTACAGAGGCGGCAAAGCTTTGGGTGACTCCCACCAAACTGGTCCCATCCACCTCCACAATTAGATCATTCACCTGGATCCTGAAGGAGACAGTTGAAAGGCTTAGAATTTACAGAAACCGCTCAACTGTGTTTTTCCCTGTTATACTAAAGCCCACACTGGCCAAACTCCATTTAGAAGTCCTTATTCTTGGCAGCAGGGCCTACAGTATGTACAGTTGCCAGAAATCAAAATAGGCAAGAGGAACAATAAGGTATCCACTCCTGGAAATAAAACTACAACTACTAAGGTAACCTCAGGGTAACGTCTGATCTACAAAAAAAAGGCATGTTCAACTTCACTTAAGTTTAGGTGTTTTTGTTCTACAATATTTGTATCCTATCAGGAATCAAGTTAAAGTATGAACATACCTGCCATCCCTGTGCGCTGCTCCTCCTTCTGTGACAGTCTTCACAAAGATGCCCAGTTTCTCCAGGCCCATGTCAGCGCCTGCACCCATCCCAATGATACTGATGCCCAGGCCATCACCATCTGAAAGAAACCAACTAGTTGTTACCACTGTAACCTCTTTCTAACACGGTAACTCCCACCAAACTCCAACGTTTGAGTTTGTGGAAGCGACGACCATTGGGACTAAAAATGGAGCCAACCCAGAAGTGAAATAACCTGCAGTTCCGTAAACGGCCACACGAGGCTGCTCCCAAAAGCAAAGCAATCCTTCCAGTGTAGGACTTGCTAAACAAGCTAGCTGACATCAGTTAATAACTTTAGACAACTTATAAAGATGTCAGTTGTTACTTCTGGCTGCAACACGATAGCAACAGCCATAATTATCATGTAATGTCTATGAATGTGTATTACAGCGTAATAAGAAAGGCATAAAGAAGTGCCACCTCTGTTTGCCTTCCTCTTTAATTGAAACCCACTTAAAGGTGCACTGTGGATTTTCCTAGCACATCTCGTGTCCTTGAGACAATACATTTGGAAAACGTACAGTTTCCAGCAAAGTTGGCAGGCCACCACTCTCCCGTTTGTTCCAGAATAGCAGAAAACCAGCAGAAAGAATGTGAATTGCTCAACTCTGATCACATATCAGCATGTATCAAACAGAGACCCACTCAGAAAAACATTACGCCACAGCACCACCAGGCGCCTTTGAATGATTTACCATAAGATATAAGAAACCAAAAAGCTTAAATTGACTTGCATTATTCATCACAAAGAAAGGGTAGACAAACTAAAGGGAATCTACCTTCTGTTTGTGAGGGGCAGCCAATTAGAAGACAGCTGGACTAAAATGAGAACCCAAAATGGCCTGATTCAGACAGGATTGACTGAGGGACCAAAGACCAGTCAGAGCTAAATACTGTGAGTCAGCCAAAGACACTCTAGTAGAGTTCAAGAATAAAAATATGGAACTGGAAATGAGCATTAATGCAGAAATATTGAGGAAGGTTCAACATTTTTAAATAAGTTGAAGTATCCAAGTGAATTATTAACTGTAACTTCTTGTTATACGCGAGGTTAAAAAGATTAGTTCTTCTGATGCAGAATGAGAATCTGATTTTTGGCTTTTTGGAGCAAAGCCTGAAATATAGGAGCTTATCACATAGTTGGGAGCAAGCCCATGAAAAGGATTCTAAAGTAGTATTGATTCAAAATGTCTAAAGACACCACAGTCTGTGTCAGGATGAGGCATTATGTAAGGGTTTTTTGTTTTTTTAATTTGGGGATTTTGAAAGTGACATCAGCATTCTGTGTACACAGCCGCCTATTTTTAGTTGTGACAAAAGCATGCATTAGCTTCTTTGTACGTTGAGGACAAAAAAAAAGGAGATCTGACGTTCTTGATATCGAAATGTGTGACTTTAAAGTTCTATCACAAACAATATAACATCCAGATTACTCACCGAGGTGTTATCTTGCTGAGGTAGTGTATTCATCTTCCTCGCACTGTTTCTTTCTCACTTGAGCTTCAGTTCTATCGTGATTCAATTAGCGACTGCACACAGTGCCACCTATACAGAGCATCGCCACATATGGTAGCACGTGTAACCTGCCCTATAGACAAGTCTAATTATGGTCTTATACACCCATAGGAATGCACTATGATGCTGAGTGGATGCTGGAATTGTAAGTCAGCGAGGAGAGCAGAAGGCAGCTGGTGAACCCTGCAGGTCTTTTAAAGTAGGACTTTTTTTTCATTGCTTCAAGGATGGGAGCCAAACACATTACCCTTCCATTTCTTGTTCTCTTTCTTAACAAGGTCCAACAATTCACCTGGTACCTCAAGCAGTTTAAAGTAAATGCTTAAACTATTTAACGCCTAAATCAAAGTGCAGATTTTACAGAAAGAATAATGACTGGACAGAGAAAGGGCTTTGTTCCGATACCTTTCTCCAGCTCCACAGGGAACAGGTCCAGCCTCTCCACTCTTTTCTCCAGCTCGTACTCAGCAGATGCTGCCATGGGATCCACATCTTCATTACGTCTGTCGTAGTCCTCGTTGCAGTAGGTGGCAAACACCTGAAGGAGGAGACGGGTTCAGAATCACACTTACATCCAGTCTGTGGGAGGCAAAGACGATTTTTGCACACTAAGTGTTCATAATTTGTTTGTTATTAAAAGGGGACGTTTGTGAGTCACAGCGGTTTTTATTTCTGAATTAAATGTTTAACATTTGGGGAAATGATTTTGTTTTCTTTGCAAAATTTGATTAGAAGCTCCGTACCACTGTTATTGCTTAAGACATGTAACAGCCTCGGCAATTTAATTCTAAATATTAATTATATTAAATATAAATATTTAAACAAATAAATATAAAGTCTTTGGAGCCATAGTGCCTTAATGCATTACTCCCAGCTCTTCCTGCTCCTACTCCAAATTTAGTAACTGCTGCTGTCACTGGAATCACTTCCTGTGCACCCTGAGGAGGACCAGTGATTCACTTTGTTTTTCAACTTTTCATTGCACTTGTGCGTCAACAGGTAAACGAGTGGGCAAATCGCAGATTGCAACATGATTGCAGATGTTTAAATTCAAACTATGGAAGGCTTCAGTAATTATCAGTCACACATGTTTGATGGAAGATCAGGAAACAGTCACAGAAAGGGGAAGTGCTGAAGGAAGAGGACCATTACTCACAGGAAACTGACACTAATCAGGGCTTTTTCCACTTTTTCTCTCATTGGACACCAGTGCTCAATTTGTAATAACCTTCTGTTCACCACCATATATTGCTAAGAGTGAAAACATGCATTCACCGGACACTTTATTAGGTACACCTTGGGTTAGCCCTCCTTTTGCCTTCAGAACATGTTTGCAATCCTTTCTCAGTTACCTGTTCTTAGTTAACAGCAGTGGTGAGCTTCTCCTGCTGTGGCCCATCAGCTTCAAGCTTCAGTGTGTTGCAGTGAGTTGTTATTTGAATTAGTGTTGCCTTTCTATCAGCTCAAAGCAGTCCATTCTCTTCTGACCTCTAGCATAAATGAGACGCTTCCACCCAGAGAACTGCTGCTCACTGGATAGTTTCTCTTTTTTGGACCGTTCTCTGTAAACCCTAGAGATGGTTGTGCTGGAAAATCCCGGGAGATCAGCTGTTTCATCTGGCACCAACAACCACACCTCGTTCATAGTCCCTTAAATCACCTTTCTTCCCCATCCTGATGCTCAGTTTGAACTTCAGAAGGTCATCTTGATTGTGTCTAAATGCCTAAATACACTGAGTTGCTCCCATGTGATTGGCTGATTTTGCATTAACAAGCAGTTGAAAAGGTGTACCTAAGAAAGAGGCCAATATTTCTATTTAATCCTGCTTTAGCTAACACACATGCGACCTACTCAGTACAGAAATTGCTATCCCTAATTCCCCTTCAGAGATTTTCATCATTGCATTTAAAAAACATTTGAGGACTCACAATATTATTATGAATTTAAAAATGCTGAAAAGATCCCTACTTAGAGGTTTTGGATACGTGCACAGCTGAGACAGACAAGCTGGCTTCATGGCTCGATAATAACTGACCAACATTGTTAATGCAGGCATAATGCAATTCAAATGGATTGACTTTTTCAATTGAGACAGCCACAACATTTCCTCGGAGCTGTATTGTTTCACAGCAGTAATCTGTATCAAACACACTGGGGAGAAGGGAAAAAAAAAATCAATACCAAGCACTGAAGTTGCTCTTATGAAGACAGGGGCCTCTGTTTTCAGGGCTCAACTTCCCACATTCACTCTGGTCTAACAGCATGACAGTTTACATAAGCACCCCCAGCATGCTAATGGAGGCCTTCTGCAGCTGCTGCTCACAGGCCTCACACACACATGCACAGAAAGAGAGAGAGAGTCCATCTTTAAAAGCCTCACTTTCAGTCTTCCAGGATGATTATGTATGCACCACCTCGCATGCTCCACTAGCTCCACTAATTCAGTGCTGGACTGTCTTCCTTTCACACATTCTTTGATGTATTTTATTAACTTTTCTCTCCAATCTTGCTCTCTGAGACACTTTTGCACTCTTTCCCGCGAGTCTTTCTTTGCTTTATTCCATGCATCTCCTGCACGTCGCCTGCCTGTTTAGTTTGTCCATCTGTGTGGCAGAAGCAGCATCTCGTAGCTTCAGCGCCGCTTTCCAGTCCTACAGTATGGGGCCCGTCTCCCTGGCAACCCCACAGTGAAGAGCCTGTCAGTTTTGACAGCCCCTTTGAAATGTAACCAGCCCCTCCTCTCCTAAATTTATTCAGTATCATTGTATTCTCATGCATCATTGAGCACTGTGCACACTCCTGCTCTTACTTTTAGCTTGCTCTTACCCATAATAATGGAGTTTAAAATGTAATCGCCTTGAGTTAAATCTCTCCCAATCACTGTCAACTCATGCAAGTGATGACAGGGATGATTTTTTCTTCTTCTTTCTCTCTAATTCTGGCACTAAAATTAGAAGTTGCTTTGGAGTTCATTTAGCGTCAAATTGTCCACTTCAAATGTACCCAATTAAAAGTTAATCTATGAGTTTCTCAGGGAAGAATTTGTCCAATACACAGACTGCATTTGCACATACGTGTGTATCCACCTGCCACTCAAAGTGGCCAAAGCCTTAATAATACACACCTTTGCGCCTTAGCACAATTCAAACAGGTGGCTTACAAAATCAGCCCTGCACAGTTGTTATAAAGGAAGAAATTACTTTTTACTGCTTCCTTTTTGTAGCAGGCTGTAATCATGTTATTTTTACAGCTGAAGTTAACGTGAGACGGACCCGCTTTTATAGTGAGCCTCGAGTGGCCATTCACAGACTACTGGCAGTTCCACAGTGGCTGCATTTTTTCATGGAGGTTGCCTCTTGTTTCAGTATTGTTGCAAACACATTCTGACACACCTGAATATGAAGACATGAGCAGCAGTGGGTTTGCGTATCTTAGCACAAAGACTTTTAAATTATTTCTAAAAACTGTTTCTTGGACAGTTGCATAACTTTTCTAGTGCCTTGTCAGCACCGGGAGGATGACTCAGGCTACAGATTTCCTGCTGTTTTCTACTGTTTATACATATGCTAAGCTAACCATCTCCTGGTTGTGGCTACATATTGACCCTGCAGCCATGAATGGTACCAATCTTCTCATATTACCCTCAACAAAAAAGCAACCGAGCATATTTGCTATTATGATAGACTTTTCCTTTAACTGACAACAATTCAAATAAATGCAAATTACTGGGCAAAACCTCCAAAGATGAGAAATTGCTTCCTTTTACTCTACTTTGTAGATAAAACAATGAATCCAAAAATGGGAAGTGACAAAAATATTTAATAAAAGACTAATTAGGTTGAGCAGTACTAAAACCATTATATAAACTGCTGTTTCAGTTACACTGTTCAGTACACTGTGAATCCCACTGGACCTAACCCCATGGGAGCAGCACTGAAGTCTAATGACTTCTGATTTAGGTTACCTTTGTATTTAGACGGATTAACAGAATGTGGATTAAAGAGAAAAAAAAAGCACCATTTGCATCCTAAGTGACGGAGCATAAACAACAACAGTGCCCTCGGCCTCACATGTCACTGCTTCACCCCTCGGCCTGTGATGCCCCCATTTTACACCCATGATGCTGCCAAACATCAATGACAGAAGGCTGAGCAGCCTTTATTACTGCAAAGGCAATATGTTGTCACCACTGTAGGTGTTTTATGACCAGCAGCCATGGGAGAATTAACAGTCCAGCTTCCAGCAGAAAGACTGCCTCCCTCCTTACAGAGAGACTAATTGGGATTCTCCACGATGCAACCTCTGACCCGACTTCACCTGAGCATGCAGTAGCTGAACTCTACGAACAGTGGGGTGGCTGAAGACAAACATTGGGATTAAAGGCAGTGCGGGGGGGGGGGGGGGGGGGGTGGGGGGGGGACGTGTTCC
>VUQK01001925.1:6818-20418 GCA_015106715.1 Bujurquina vittata
AAAAAAACACCAATATGTTCCACAGAAAAAAGGATTTGAGAAAGGAAAAAAAAAAAAAATTACAAAAAAAAAAAAAAGGGGGGGGGGGGGAGAAAAAGCATCAGTGAAGAGAGGATCCAAAAAGCTTCAGCAATCCTTGCTTTAAGTTCTCTAAATGGAAAACTCTTAACCTCTTTCAATTGTCCTGTAAATACCAGACAAGCAATCAGCTTAAAACAAAAGAACGTAAATGATTAAGGATGGTACAGTTTGTGAAGTGCAAATGAGCTTTTTAAATACAAAACCTACACGCTCCTCCTTACAATACCACAAACATCTTTTTTAACGTCAGTCTTTCTGATTCAACATATTCAAAATGAGCAGTGCCAAAAATAAGTTGTTAGGTGATTTATTATGAAGTGTTGGTGATCACTCCTGGACATTTTATTCAACCCGTCATAAGAAAATACAGGCTGCAATGCATGATTATGCACAATTAAGAAAAAGAAAAAAAAAGCCTATGAGGTGTTGTGGGTAGCTATGGATTGCCATTACAATTTATTTTCAAATACTCCTGCTAAAGTGTTGCCAAAAAATAAAATTAAATGCTTACGGTCATCTTCGGTCATTTTATCTTTTCTTCTGATTATAGTAAGTAAACAGTTGTAATTTATAAACACAGTGGGGTGCTGGAAAAGACAATACTGAAAAAGTCTGAGAACTCTGCATATGACATACATAGATGTTATACCCACACATAAAATTGTTGTACAGTAACAGCACAACATTGTGAACTTCATTGAAATGCAGTGATAGACAAAGTGTCTTCAAGGTGATTTTTTTTTTTAAGTTGCCTATCAGTTCTCCGTTATTTAGGTATAGACATGATTTAGCATTTCATTCTCAATATGTTACATATTTCATGAGCGTCCCCACAATGTCTTTCAAAAGTCTCACCAACCAGTGGCTCTTTATGCTTAATCTTTAAATACAAAAATGTAGTTTCAAACAAAACGTGAATAAGTGCTAGGACTGAGAAAAAAAAGTTAAAAATAGATAGTTGAAGGGTCGGAGTGCAGGAGCAAGATGTGATCTCAGCATCAGAAGGAGACCTCACCTCATAGTTGTTCTGCAGTACAGCCAATATGGACATAATGACAGGATTTAATATCTAGAATGAGTCTGCCAGTGCTGAAGGAAAGAGAACAGAGTCATAGAGTTACTATTATCACAACAGCCTATGGATATGCGCTTTGAGTTATGAGTCAGTTATAATAAGCAACATCTGTTCATTTTAATGAAAGGTTCTTCTTATTAAAAAGGTTAAAGTACACTTTTTTAAGTATATTCTAGTTTTAGACAAAGTCTCAGCACGAGTTCATTTGCATAGACTTTAGAGCAAAGTGTACCCTTACACACTCACGGGGACGGCAACATACAGCATGATATATATGCAACTAAGTTTCCAAAACAATTTGGGATGCTGTGTAAAGTGTTAAAAAAATACAGTGGTTTCCAAATCATATTAAAACCCATATTTAAATGAAAAATTTACAGAGACAACATATGAATTGTTAAAAAATTAAGGCCTTCTTTGTATTTATTTATTGGTTGCTGTTACTGTCATTTGTCATCTACCCAGTCTCACAGACTATTAATATTCTCTTCATCTCTCTACAACACGCTGCCTCTCTGGGAAGTACATGGGAATATTTTTTTCTTTTCATTTGTTTTGTATCTAGTGTTTTGTTGCCCCTATCTCAACCTTAGACAGCACCACAACTTTTAGAGAGAAGTTGTATATAACATGGTGTATGCATAACAAGTTACCACAGCGAGAACAAAGTAGATAGAACACGACACTCTGACTTCTTGGAGTGGATGAAGAATGTAAATCCAGCATGCAAATGACATTTGACATCAGAGTAAAATGAAGAAACATGTTCTGGTCTCATAGCTGAGACCACTAGCTTTCAGTGATGAATGACACGGTGACAAGATGAGGTTTGAGGGTGCCCTCTGCTGTTGAAACGTGAGATGACGGTGGGGTGGCAGCCAGATGGGAAAGGATCAGGACAGCACACTGGTGTTCTGTGAATCCACGTCTTGCATGCTCATGACATCAGTACTTACTCCACTCTCATATATGGGGTTGTCAAAGGCTGACTCTTCTGTCATGTTGTCATATGGTGGTGAGGCTGTTGGCATTCTGATAGACTTCCCCTGGAGTCTGAGTAAAGAGTTAAAGAGTTAGAGAAACAGGAAACATCACGTGACGTCTTTATTACAAGTGAAATACATACAATTCCAAGTTATTACTTACTTTGCAAAGTAGACATAAATCCCAAGGACAATTACCAAGATGACTGCAGTTGGAATAAATACTGCAAGGGCAATGTTGGTTCCTTGCGTGCCATCATCTGCATTAACAACTTGAAGGGGAAAAAAAGGGCAAAATATGTATTACTTCTGTAAATGACTGTCAACAAATAAATATCAATTGATACCGCAATGTATTGAAATATAACTTACCATCTAGCCTGCGTTCATTTACATAATGTGTCGAGGACGCTACCAAGACATAATTGCAGTTTAATGAGTATGTAGACCATATTTATGCAGCGTGAATCACAGTGCATTATTACATTTATGTCCAAAAGAATTAAATGCATTCACAAATAGCACATAAAACTGTCAAGGTTCAACTGTGCTTTTTGTATAGTTTAGCTACACTAAAGAGCTTGTTTACCTCTGCAGGCAGGAGGAGTGCTATTCCACTGTGAAGGGTGTCCAGGAATACAGTATATGGTGGCCTCACCATGCAGCTCATAGCCAGGGTGACAAGAGAAAGTCAGCATCTCTCCTGCTTGGTAGAAAGCCTTTTCTGAGCTCTGCATGCTGGTGGAAGCTGCACCCGGGTTCCTGCATGGCTCGTACTTTTCAGCTGAGGAGCAGTACGATATCTTTGATATTGATTGCAAAATTATTTTCATCTTTTTACACTAGAAACAGTGACGCAGTGTGATTTTTTTGGCTTTTACTGACGGTATGGGTGTTCATAATTGCATTTTGTGTCCGTGAATATGTGCGGTGCTGACTTATGGAACTTACGGACACACTTGGGCAGCCTCTCACTCCACTTGGGCACGGCCGAATCACGGTTGTAGCAGGTGAGAAGGCTGGAGCCTGACAGGATGTAGCCTTTGTTACAGATGAACTGTACAGTCGATCCAACAGCAAAGCGACTGCCTGTGATCACTTTGCGACTGTGCTCCACATTTCCAGGGTCCTGGCATGTCATCACTGGTGCATCACAAAAACAAGTGATGATAATTAGTTATTACTGCCACTGGTGGTGGCACACGAGTGACAAAAAGAGTAATTAACAAAGACAAATATTCATTTGTGATATTGTTTATGATTTTTCTTTTCTTGAATAACTGGTAACACCACCTGCTGGAATTAAGGGGGGTGGGGCATTACAGATATGTACATGACACTGAATTTGTTGTGCAAAGGAACAAGGGTGTGACGCTAAGAGCAAAGATTTGATCCATGTGCTCTATACTACTTCAGTATAAAATCTTTTCACTGATATGTGCCTTTAATGTTATACTGTTAACTGGTTGTTATAGAACAATTCATTCCAGAGTAAAGCAAATGCAATATAAAGCTGAATAGACATTCAAAAAATTATTCAAAGTAGGCATTTGCATAACACAGTTATATCAGACTCACCAATGTACTTAGCGCTTAATTGCATAATATATTCATCTTAGCACATTATTCAAGCTAAAGGGTCTGAGCGTTTGAGCAATGATGGCTTATTCTAACTCAGTCTCCCTGAGTGGACAAATAGAGAAAACTACAAAGTCTTGTGTGCTTGGTCTCACCTTCCTCACATCTTGGCACATCACCACTCCAGGTGAGATCCCACTGGCACATAAGGATCTCAGAGCCAACCAGTGTGTATCCTGGGTAGCACTGGTAGGTGACCACCGTGCCGTGTATGAGATCGGGATGGGACGTGCTCTTCCAGCCGTTAGTGATCTCCGGCAGCTCTGAGCAGGTGTCATTCCTTGGCACCTCTGTTGGCATCGGCGCCATTGGTGTTGTACAGTGCAGGTAGGGGGAGAGCAGAGACGGGATGATAAATAAGGATTTACAAAAATGTGAGCACAATGTGGTACTGAGGATACATAAATATTCTGATAATATTCCATTTTCTTGTATAACAAACAAAATGTTATTCTTTATAGCAGATCGTGCTCTAAAAGGAATAACGAGGATCCTCAAGGAAAAACCAAGCATTAATATGCAACCCCCTCGACAGGGAATAAATACGACTGCAGATTTTTTTTTTTCTCCTTTGTGCTCTATTCAGAAACTGTTTGGGGAGAAAATGTAAATAGAGGCTTGTGATGTTTCCTGGGAGGAGCACAGCATGTGGTGTGGCACCAGTCAATCTGTGCCTCCCTAACTGCAGCATACATGGCCAGGAACACAAAGAGTTAGGTAAAACTAGCTGATGTTGAAATGAACACCATTATTATGTTTTGTGTTTGTTGTTATTTAATCCTGTGCACCTGGGATAAGCCAGAAGACAGATAGACAGAGGCACAGCAAGAGAGGGGAACAAAGACGCACGGGAACAAACAGACTTTTTTTGTTCCCTAAATGATGACGCGCCAGGTTCCAGATATGAGTAACATTGTCTGTGGTAATTTTACAGTAAAAGTGTGCAATATATGTAATCCTATGAGCACGTGATGGATTCCTATAAACAAGGCATATAATCATACATTAAAAAAATGAATGAATCAAAACTGTGGTCTTACCAAAGAAGTGAACCACAAAGCCATTGTTATAGCCATAGATGTTAGTGGCAGGATCTGACTGAAACTGAATAGTGACGTCGGCCATGGATGTGTAGAGCTTGAAATGTGGCCGTGTGCCACTGTATTGGCCCAGGATGTTGGCAGTCAGGTCATCACCATCATAGAAGGTCAGCAGGTCATTCTTACCCAGATGGAGGCTAGGGTTGACATAAAAAAAAGTTATTTTTTATCCCCCTTAGTAACTTTTCAGCTTTACACAATGTTCCATGTATTTGCTGAGTGTTTTGCTCAGAGCTTCAACTGTTATGTGTGTTCTGTCTCCCTTCATGCTGATGAAAGCACAAGCTGTTGATATTAGACAATGTCAGCAGTACTTGGAAAATTGCAATTTTGTTTATATTAGATACATCTGATGCAATGTAAACATTAAATTATTCATGATTCATGTCGTCTCTCTGCCCCATGAATATATATACTGATGTGCATGTATGGATATGCAAGCATAACACTGAAATAATCCAAAGGAATTGCCTTTTGAAAAGTCCTTACAGGCCTTTAACAAAAAGCTGCCATACATGCAAGAACATCACAGAATTTTAATAGGACTAAAGAGCCATTTAAAAGTAAATAAATACCTAATAAGCAATTTCAGTTCTACATGTTTTGTGCATGTGCAATAGAGTATATGGTACTGTAGTCTAGTCACAGTCACAAAATCTTCACGGTTACTGATTAACATAAGAATGCATTAACCTTTTCCATTTGGAGATTTACATGTCTTTGGACTCACCGCAGCATCAGTAAAGCTTGACATTTGTTCATACACAGGTTATGGAAAACATTGGGGGGGAAATAAAGTCACAGAAGCTGTAGTTCCCTGCTGATAAAATGACAAAGGGAAACTGTTTGCTCCTACATGTGTCTAAAATTGGTGTCAAAATAGCAGTGCAACAGGTATGACTTGATTGCGTTAATAGTCACTGAACTGTGCCACCTAAAAATTAACAATAAGAGGAGCACAATGCCATGCTTCAGGGGAGCCCAGCAGCAGTGCCTTTATAGCCATTACCTGTCTCCTGTGTAAGCTCTACACCACTATTTGCTGTGCCTGATCAAGTGACCAATCAAGTGCACAAACCGTGGTGAGAAAACAGTGTTCACAGTACAAGTTTCAAATTACTATCCCTGAAAAATGTACAGTTTCTGTAGCAGCTGTAGATGTAATTACAGCTTGTTCTTAAAGGGAGTGTCTTTGTTTTTTCAACATGTATTTGTCTGAGCAATAGATATGCTCTGCAGCACACTGCAGAAATATCCATATTGTTGTGACATCTAATCTTGAGTCAAGTTCTTCCAAAAGAAAAACAGCAGACTGTTGTGTAACAACTGTTAAACAACTGCTAAAGTTAGAGGGATATAAATCACTTTTAAACAGAATAAGTCCCACACACGAGATACTATAAAGATGTCTGTACATGCAGCAAGGGGAATGGCTGAGGATGTGAACCTTTAAAAACACCGTCATCTCCTGATATGAAGTTTTACTTTGTGGTTATTTCTATTCTGTCATTTTTGTGCTAGTTGTTGGAAGCATCTCATGTGCAATAAACCACCACGTGTGCTAACAGATTTGACATATTTGCTTGACACAGCCATTGGGATGATATGACAGATTTTTCTTTTTATCACATGGTGAGGGCAGACAGAATGTAAAAACTAATTGAATTTCTGTTATTATCCACAGATGTGTTTTTGTTTTTAGTTTTGGATTCTTTTTTACTCTTAGGATATTACTAAGTCAAAGCTTACATTCTCAAGTGACTGTTCTATCTACCAATAGCAATTGGAGTCCAATAAACGATGCTAACCTTAAACACCTAATCCTAACCCCTAAATACCTAACCAAACCCCTAACTAGAGGGAAGGTAGGGAGCAAGAAATGCCAGGAGCCATTGTTAATTGTCTTCCAAGGGGCTAGTGCAGGAAATCTGAAATTGCTGGCTAAGGATAAATGTTTATTTTGTAAAATAATAATTCACATTAGCATTAACCTAGTTACATTGATCACAGGTCAGTAAATTTAATGTTAATGTTGAATTGGGGTCCCTGCCCAATCAGGTCAAGAGTGACATGTTTAGCTGCATGTTCTCTTTAAAATGCTGGCTGTGTGAGTGGTGTCCAGAAAAATTATGTACGCATTATAGATTATTGGGAAACTTTCTGCAGAAAACCTGGTCTTGTTAGCAGAGAAGGCATCCATACCACTTTGGATGGTGCAGCCCTCATTTCTAGAAATCTGGCCAAATGTAATAAAACCAAAAAAAATGTGACAATCTAGGATTGAGAGCAGTAAGCAGAGTTGCAGTCTTGCACACCTTTTTGCAGCTTCTCTCCTTCCATAATCCCCCAAAAACCTCAAAGAGAACAATTAAATGTGGATTATTAGACATTAGGTGTCTCTCTCGCCTAAGTCCCTGTTAGTAAATTATTCAATTACTGATCAAAATATTGATTTACAGAAACCTGAATATATTAGTTTAAATTGATTAACACCTCAGAGTCACTCTAACTGTCAGAATTGTCGATGGACTGGCCAAGGAGGAGGAGTGGCAGCAATCTTCCACTCCAGCTTATCAAATCCAATCCAATCCATCTTTATTTATACAGCGCTTTACAAGACAACAAAGTTGAACAAAGATAAAAGACAGCAATACAATACAACTTAAAAATTAAACACATACAAGAATAAAAGTAATAAACCATAAAAGGAGGACTAAACAAAAAACATTAGTTATAAAGCAGTTCCCAAAGTGACTCAACTAACTTTGTGTTTTGAGATACTATAGAGAAAAGGTGTGATTTTAAATGAGATTTAAAGACCTAGTGTTGAGTCCAGCCTAACATGGAGGGGCAACTCATTCCGCATTTACTGAGTTCTAAAAATCTCAGTCTCTGTCTAACCAGATACTTACCATGTTTTGCATTGCCTTGGGCTTCAGTAACATTATGAGGACTCTTGGAGTCATTTTTAACCAGGATATGTCCTTCAATTCACATATTAAACAAATCTGTAGGACTGTTTTCTTTCATTTGTTCAATATCCCTAAAATTGAAAACATCTTGTCTCAGATTGATGCTGAAAAACTCATTCAGCAATTCATACAGTTATTACTTCTAGGCTGGACTAGTGTGCTTCATTAATATCGGGTTGTCCTAAAAGCTCCACGGATACTTGTGTTAAAAAATCCTCTGTGAAAACGTACAGGCTATAAAATGTACCAAAGTAAGAAACTAAAAAGTAGGTTTTTGATGCACATTTCTACCAGCTATTTTTGTGCAACTCTACCTGAATCTTATAATGTATTAATTTAATAATAAAATAATATTACATTGACTTTGCTGCCACACCTTAACAGAAAAAATAAGTTAAAAAAAAGAAATAGATTTTTTAAAAAAGGGGTCGAAAGTGGGATTTGGCAGGCGGGGGAACCTTAAGATCGGTTGCAGTGACTCCGTGTGGAGAAAAAAAATCACAACTCATAATAGCTTACCCTACGCTGACAGTATACTATTTATACTGTCTTTATACTGACAAGATACAGTTGGTATAAAGGTGGAATTCGGTGAATTAATCTAAGCATCATCATCTTAAATTAAAATTTATTTCTGCTACACTGACCATGAACCACTGTTCACCAGTCCAACACAGAGCTTTACTGTAGATTTACCACAATATGATAAACTAATCCATTTATCCTGCACTAAACACTAAACCAAGTATTTTCATGCAATCTTTGAATAAAGTTAATGTACCAAAGTTTGTTTTGCAGGTCGTTTCACAATATGAAAAAAACATAACTTCACATTATGTATAGATCCAGTCTCTGATTTAAAATGAGGACATTACCAGTATGTTTTCAATTTCCAGTCTATCAAACGTCACTGAGCAGTCTTTACCTTTAAATTTAACCTCGCCTGCCCTCTTTCTTACATCTTTCTCCATCTCTGAGGGCTCTCTCAATGCTTTCTCTGTGGGAAATACATCAGCTGGACCTTTAGCTTGCAGACACACTGTGTGACAAACTGTATACAATCAGTTTGTGTGTTTGCTGATATTTGTTGAGTTGATAGCAACAATGCTTTTGAAATTACCTGCCACTTTAAAAACATTGCTGCTTTTATTTTCACTCCCCTTTCCCCTGTACCGCAAGCTAGATGCGGAAGTACCACTACAACAACAGCTGCACTAAAAATGCCGTTCTGCAGTCATTCTGACCTACTTTAGCCCCTCAGTTTGGTGCTATAAATGATGCATAAATTATATTTTTTTATATATGTTTAATCTCTTTGTATGCAATAAGGCCTAGTGATGGATACACCAATAGGATTGTCTTTCATGTGTTATTTTTCCCTCCATTCAGGCTCAGATTGGTTTAATGTTTGAAGGTGGGCAGTGATTTGAAATGGAAACTTCCCTCAGATGTCCGTCCATGCATCCATTTTCTTCCGCTTAGCCTTTTTCAGGACTGGAGCCTATCGCAGTTGTCACAGGGTGAGAGGCGGGGTACACCCTGGACAGGTCGCCAGCCTGTCGCAGGCTAACACAGAGAGACGCACAGACGTTCACATTCACAGCTAAGGGCAACTTAGAATCACCAATTATCCCGGGACCCCTCAGATGTGTTAAATCTAAAATTCATGTATCAACACCTATTTGCTACAGCTAAAGCTACAGCTTGATATTGCTAAAATTTCAGAGCAATCATTATATGTGTCTAAAGCTTGGACCATAAAATCTTTAGGCAAATTGGAGGTGGCCGAGCCGAAAATGTTCTAAAAATATGCTGATTTGAGATGGAATTACCGTATTGCCAAAGCTTTTTTGTTGCTTTCTAATCTTCTGACATGGTTTATACTTTGATTTCTGTCATTCACGGTGATTGCTTTGGGATTTGGTCCCTTTGGGAGTATGCTTGGGCATTTTTAAAACAGCCAAATAAAGAGTCAAACTTTTTGTTCATTTTTGGTTAGCCTCAGCATTTGGGTTCTCTCCACATCTACACTTTGACAATTTCAGCTTTTTGAGACAAACATTATAATAGGAGATAAGGCCATGTTATCTGTGATTGACAGAGTTTTATGATAAAGGGAAACAAATGACCTTTCCTCTACTCAGTCCTTTACTCACAGCCTCCCCACAGAATTCCTCTGAGAGGAAACAAACTGCTGTTAGAATCAGACTAGGAATAAATCCTGCATATTTTAAGCTGACTAACAGCATAAACAAAAAGCTGATATAATTAAACCCACAGGGTTTGTTTCTGTGGAAAATCAAGCAAAGTAGAATTTTAACAGTACATGGTCAGAATGAGGGGTGGATCTTTTTATGAAGAAATTTGGACAGGTTTCTCCTGCTGGACATAAATAATGAATGTGGGCTGCATGAATGTGAGCGACAAGGTACTCCCTCTGGTTACCTGGAACACTACAAGGGCAATTTACACCTCCGTGTTCTTTGACAATCGACTGCTGTGGTTTGAAATGACAGGAATGACAAAGCCAATTTTCACTTCCAAGTCTCCATGATAATACTCTATGCAAATACAGACCTGGTGCCTTCTGAGAGGGCATCAACAGGATAAGCAAATAAGTTTTTTTGCCCTGAAACCTTCTGAAATCTGTTTGACACTATAGTGACTGCATGGCATCATCATTTCTGTCTGAGCTCTCCTTCACCTTTGGGTCATTAAAGCTGTCCACCTTATCTTCTCTCATGGATTTCCTCCCGGCGGGATGTTGATCTGTCATTTAGTAATCACACTGTGATTACCTCCAGTTTCTGCCTGACATCATTCTCAACACAAAACCATACCAACACCCAGAGATGCCTTTTGCCGCATACTATACAATGTTGCCACTGTACTGGCTGTTCCTTTTTTCCTGTTTTTACATGAGGCTAGTTTCTAATTTTACTACTGTCACTATGATTGATTTTCCCCTTTTTCCTACTACAGTAGCTTATCAGCACCACAGCCCATGTTCTTTGGCACTAATTATGTATTGCAATTGAGCTCCATGGCAGCTGATCTTTGTTCCCTTTGCACAAAATGGTCGTGATTTAACCTGTGCTTCTGAGATATCTGTCCTCATAGTTTTGGCAGTGGCTTTTTCTTTATACTATTTTAATCCAAATACATTTTTCAGTGCCAGACCTGAAACACGGATAAACAATTAAGTGCACAACTCTAACTTTGTATTGGAAAACAATCTTAAATCTAAAATTGCTTTTTCAACACCATTACATCCACTCGAGATTTCTGATGTTCAACAGGACCAACACTGTTTTTCCATCCAAAAACATCAGTATTGTAGCAAATAACTTGGTTTCCCATTTGAAACACTGAAACCACTCCTGTCTGGGTTCCTAAATAGCTCCTTCAGTCAGCTAGCTCATCAAGAACTCTGCAGTCAACCTTGGTTTTAAAGTGACCTCATCTATTCTCTCACCTTTCTGAAGTGTATTCAAAATCCTGGCGACACCACAGAAGGCTGCCAAATGCAAGATGCCTTCAGCCCAGACATCCACAGTTCCACTCAGTAGTGAGTCACTGCAGGCTACTCAGCCACACTGCACCAACCTGGCAGTCACTGCATCCAAATGTCATCCCACATGGCCCCTTCTTAATAGCTATCCCCCAAGTCATGAAAAGCAAGTTCTGTCCTGGTTTGCAAACTGGCAGCTAATCTAAGAACTATGCTGGCCCCGTGTATCCATTAGTTCATCTTTCATTTCCATTTTAGAGAGACAATAATGTTTATCAGAATCTTTCAGGGATACACAGAAACATCTGGGATACTTGCTGCTAAATTAATGGCCACAAAGGAAGATGGGTGAGAATAGAAGACAGGATTGAAAAAGATTGTGCCACATAACAACAACGGAAGTAATAATAATAATAGCAATATTTTATTTAGTGTTGTCTTATTTGACTAAATGTCCCCCTTACCAGCATGGTATGGGTGTGTGCAAAGTTCCAAGGTCTGTTTGAAAAACAATTTCTGAAAACTCCTCTGCATACCAATGCCACTGGCTCAGTCCCGCAGATGAGATGACAGTTGTTTTCTACAAGCCTGTAGGCACTCTGTCACCTTCACTGACCAGTCAAGTTTAAAGAACCCAGCAAATCTCTATAAACTCTAACAGAATGGCAATAGCTCACGGTGCCATAATTTCAAAATCAGCCCTCTACATCTTTTCATACACGTTTGACATTTAAATTGTTCTGCTCAGTTCAAATAGCTTAAAAAAATGCAAGCACGGACACAACCCCAGCACAGGCTGACTTACTGGTTGCATGTCATGTACAGTATCACCACAAGAGGACTCTAAAAACCAGTAAGTCCAATCTGCAAAGTCTCTGATCCTGCCCACTAAACTGAAGCATTAGGACTGTTAAACACACTTTGTGATCATGTTTTCTGGTGAAACATTTCCAGATATGATGCACTGAATGCTAAAATGCATGTGAACCACTTACCTAGCTATATTCCACAGGTGGGGATATCAGCTGTAACCTCTTGTGTCTGGTTCTTGCTGGAGCCATGCTCCATGCTAATTAGCAAGGAGTCGGCCCTCCTGTTTGGCCTAAATTAATTAATCAGTCCTCATTATGCACATTGCTCCTCTATAATTGCCAACACTGGCACAGTGATGAATGATAACACAGAAAACATTCTCATTACTGTGGAAAAGTGTGTGCCCACCCTTATAATGAGACAGCTCTTATCCACAAGAGCCTTTTGTCACTCTAACATGCAAAATGCATGCACACAAACACACTTTGACACATATTACATGTTGACCAAGCCTAAAGGAATGCTATTCTCAAGCAGAGCCGGGTAGACATGAAGGTAATGGTGGGGTCCGCAGGGATCAGACAGGCTGTGGGTTTCAAGTGCCAAGGAAAGCTACACATCACCAACCTCGAGATAAACTAAAGCCGGGCACACCACCATTAATTTACAGTGAACACTCTCATGTGGCCAGGATTAAAACAAATTTAAGTCTGGCACAGTTTAAAAAGAAATCTCTGAATGAAAAGTTAATTCTAATCAAACTTGTTTACTTCTACATGAAAAAAAATCCTCTCTGATCTTTTTTACCCTAGGTGCACTGGTTGTCTTTCAATAACAGAGATTAATCACTGGGTCTTAATCTGTGTCTAAAGAACACAGTGGCATGCAGGGTCACGTAAAGCCCAGGGCTGTATTCAGACATGGTGTTTTATTGGTATCCTCTGATGCTATTATTCCCTTTGGATCTGTGGATCATATTTGAGTGATGGCTCATATCTCAGTGCCTGATAGATATAGTTTTGTGTATTGTGACAATGCAGCAGCATAAAAAAGCTGATCATAAGCAGAAATAATCCACACCCACACAAATGTTCAGTATGACACAGCTGGGAGATATTAATCTGTATTTTTATGCTTAGTTCAGCAACATGGAAAAGATGAATGAACATTGCAGTGGAATGCAATATTTGTTACTAGATCTACTGTTGTTCCAGTGTACATTAAAATAAATTTATTAGTATATTTTATGAGTATATTCTGAGTTCTTGACAAAAATACAGTCACTAATTTAGTTATGTCCCAACTGATACCTGATGGGTTCAAGATCATTTTAACAACTAATAAACAAGGAACAAACGCATAACTGGCATTTTACTTGCAAGGGAAGGCCGTCCTCTGCATCCCTCACGGATCAGAGGAGGGGACCT
>VUQK01001927.1:3889-13889 GCA_015106715.1 Bujurquina vittata
TTACTGTTTTTTTGTTTTTTTTTTTATAATTTTTTTAACTTTTTTTTTTTTTTTTTTTTTTTATAATCCCCCTTTTTTTTTTTTTTTTTTTTTTTGGGGGGGGGGGGGTTCTTACTAATGCTAACAAATAATGATAACAGAAAACAAACACACTATGACATTATTGATGTGTTTTGAGGTGTGACTTATCAGGATGGGGTGATTAGTTCCTTGTCCAATACCTGCTAGTGTCATAATCTGTTTCTGATCGATCAAAGTCAAGTGCACTCCAGACTCACATTGACATTACATAAGCCCATGTGCAGAGATAAGTTCATGATAAGGTTACAATGAACAAATGTCAATAGAGTATACCTAGTTTGTACTGTGTTAACAGGTATCATTTAGCCCGTTCATCGAGGCATAGGACTCCACAAACACTGTATTCTTTGCTGCTTTGACTTATTTGTCAAGAATTAATGTCAATGAGACTCTCTGAAGAAATAAATCTGTTCAAATGTTGCTCCTGCATGCCAGTGATGTGCCAAAAATTATTTAAGTGTTTCTATGTGTGTTTTTAATGTGTAATATATCTGGTTATATTGGTAAATAGACTGTAGTCAACAGCATTTATGAGTATGTTTATGTGTCTGTGTTATTGTACCCACATTATAATCAATCCAGTCTTTTTTGGCAACTTCAACTATATTTAAAGAACTGTGATGTTATATTTGCTGTAATTTCTGCTGCCCTTTTAACCATATTTCTCTGAAAAAAAGACACTTTTAATATCAATGACAGTTTTTACGCCCATAAATAAAGAATATATAAACGTAACTTTACCAAAAAGTGACTGCAGCTTCTATTCTGTGTTGTTTCTGGCTCTAAATGGCTTCATATCATTAATGAGAGATGGTTTTGACAGATGTTTCACAGATTATAGGCCGAAAAACAATTTGCAACAGTTTAAATACAGCCAATCATTTATTTTTGGGAAAATACCGGACATTACTATTTGACAGGCGAACCATTTTTGGCACAACACCGGGCCCTGTTTCTCTATCAGTATAGAGCTAGCTGGCTTGCTAACACACACAGATTCGTTTTGGAGGACAACCGGAAGTGAATGAGACTCGGGCGTTATCGGATAATTCAAGATGCTGTTGAAGTTACAACCATTCAAAAATCCCCTGAGCAACATTTTAACCACGTCATTCCCGATCCTCCTCATTAACGAGGGCGCGTATCCTTGTTCTTTCCCTCATACCTCCACGATTTTGGAGCACTGGGTTCCTTTGCCGGCGCCAGGCCCGCCCAGAACGAACACAACCTGCGGCTTCATCACCTGCGACACCCGGTACAGCAAGCTCGGGACCTTCTGAGACAAGCTACCGAACAAACGGCCGATCATAAACTAGCGCCACCAGCTACGGGTGCGACCCGGTGACGTGAGAACATGTAATAACAACCCGAGCTGACCGGTGAATGCGTGTCAGTATGGGTTGATGTCAAACGACACTACTTCCTCTATTGAGCAAAGCCACCAATAGGATTCCACTCCGGCATGACGCAGCCTTCTAGACACGCCCACCTGCACTTGCTGTTTTTTTCAATGCAGAGGTCGGGTGACGCCCCTCCCTCCCTCCCTCCACAGCATCAGCACCTCGAAACCGACCAACGCGCCCCGCCGGTGGAAAAGGATGCTCTCCGGTCCGTGATGCTAAGCAGCTCGAGGAGACGTAACAATGAGACCGCTAACCGCGAGCTTGACGGTATAGTGGCTGTTTTCTGCACGTTTATGCCGCCTCGCTGCCTCCATTCACATTGCACCATTCATGCATCCCCAAGAATGGAAACACGCTGCGAGGGAAACATTAAAATAAGTCGTTACTGCCCCGTTGGCTCGCTTTTATAAGCCGCGTCCTCGCTTATTTGGTGAAGCTTCTTTTCATGCGGATTTAAAGTGATGAAGACCCCGATTTTGTCTTTTGAGGGCGCCGCGCGAATGTAGGGCTAATACAGGAAAGCCAAGCAAACAAAAGGCATCCAGCCCCCTCCTCCTCCTCTGACGCACCTGGCTGCCCTGTCGCCACTTGACATGACAGCACAGAGCCGGGAGCAGAGCAGCAGGATCAAGGGGCACCGACGTGCGGCCGGACGTGCGGACTCGACAGGGAACACAGGAGCCTGCGGACGCTCGGCGGAGAGGCAGCAGCAGCAGCAGCAGCCCAGGGGAGGCCGGATTGCAGTTTCTGGGGACGAGCGCCAAGGGCAGTGCGGCAGTCAGCAGGCAGACCGGGGGGAGGAGGCTGCGGAGATCTGTGATACTTCCCCCCAAGTCAACATTACTGTCTCACCTCCATGTCATCCTGAAAATATTATGGTGGAAGTTTTAATTTTTCATCAATGGTGACTATTGATTACCCCCCCCCCCCCCAGCATTTTCTCTCCCTTTTCTTCTGTCATCCAATCAGTGATTATGTGCAATTAAAGGATTAGATCTGCTCTTCAGGAAAGGGTGGAACCCTGAGGGGACTGATGTGCATACTGGCCAGGTATCATCCGCTCCAGTCTTCTCTGGCTTTGCTCATTTTGCTTGTCGCCTGCATTATGGGCTGTATTCAGAGCATCGCATGCAAGCCCCGCATCAGACGGGAGAACATTGTAGTATATGAGGTGTCCGCCTCTATTGACCAGTGTCCCACCATCATTGAGGAGAACTCACCGATTGTGCTCCGCTACAAGACGCCATACTTCAGGGCCTCAGCAGGAGTTGTGATGCCGCCAGTGCCCCGCAACGAAACCTGGGTGGTGGGCTGGATCCAAGCTTGTACCCAGATGGAATTCTACAATACCTATGGCGATATTGGCATGTAAGTGTGTAGAAGACAGCATCAGACTTGGTTAATGTGCGCCTCTAGGTGGGCATGTGGTTTTCTCACACACATCTAGACCACAACCCTGCAGCCAGTACTGCCTCTCATCCTCTCTGTGTCCTCCTCCCTGCACTCCCACAGGTCCAGCTGGGAGTTACCAGAGCTGCGAGAGGGTCGGGTCAAGGCCATCAGTGACTCGGATGGCGTCAGCTACCCCTGGTACGGCAACACCACAGAGACGGTCACCCTCACGGGCCCTACGTCCAAACCGTCCCGTCTGACAGTCAGCATGAATGACAATTTCTACCCCAGTGTGACCTGGGCTGTGCCCATCAGCAACAGCAACACACCCATGCTGACCCACATCACCAGGGACCAGAGTTTCATCACCTGGCTGGTGGCCATGAACTCTGTCACCAAGGTAGGGCCAAAACACAGCAAGCGGCTTTTGTTCTCATATCATAATAGGAGAAATAAAATGGCCTTATATGTTCAGAAAACACTCTTCCATTTCACACTGCCTGACTATGATGTAATCACTTTCTCCTGCACTTTCCCAGTATGGTGTAAAGTTACAAAGTATCACATCATTGCCTTCAACTCTCCTGATATAGCCGCTGCATTGGCCATCAAAAGTCAGCCCAGCACAAAATGTGCATCAGGATGTCTTCAGTATTCCCGTATTTTCTTTTGGAAGGGATATTTTCTATGAGAACAGGAGGAGAGCAGGCCTATATCTGTTTTGTGTTGGCAGCTTGTTCTTAAATGATCATTAGTAACTTATTACTGTCCACATTTATTAGCAGTAGAGGACGACATGCATAATCAAACGAGACTTTAACGAGACACTTATCATATCATTAATACACACAAGCAGCATCAACCATACTGACATGATGGCTCTCTCTCCTCTTCCAGGAGCGTATTGTGTTGCAGACGGTGCGGTGGCGGATGCGGGTGGATATCTCTGTGGATCCAGACATGCCGCTGGGCTCTCGGGCCTCGTTGGTGGGTCGTCCCTACCAGGAGCAACCGCACATCCTCAACTACCAGGAACCCATCCCTCCCAATGCGCTGGGGAGGCCGAACGCCAATGATGCCCAAGTGCTAATGTGGAGGCCACGGAGAGGGGCACCGCTTGTTGTCATACCGCCAAAATAAGAGAGTGAAATGTTTGCACACACAAAAGCATAATTGATCCCTTTTGGAAAAAAAAGGGGGGAATGTAAAGAGATAGGAAAGTAATGAAGTCATAAAGCCAGATGGTTTCCCTCGTGGCTTCTTATCTCTGAATGATTCAAGTGGACTATTATGATAAGCTGGTGTGGATTTTATATCTGGGATCTGACACAGTACAAGAAGTCCACAACAAACTATTGTGGAGGACCTGGAGCTGCATCAAAGCTTGTTTTGACCCCTCACGTGCTTTGGACTGGAATATAGAGTTATGCCTGCCTTTTAGCTGAGAAGGAAAGCTGTTTTTAGATGTACCGCAGAGGTATTAGACCACAACAAGAACTGCATCCTGCATCCTTATGTAGACCTTATTGCATGAGAATGAGAGGAAGACAAAAAAAAGAACTATCCTTGGAGAAGTTTCAGAATAGCATTTGTTTTGTATAACTTGTTACCTGAAGACATTTTGATTGAAAAGTCAGCCAAAAAGAAAAAAAAAAAACAGAAAAAAACCAGAGGGCTGGTAAACCTCATCAGTGCCAACAAAGGCCTTCAGAAATCTCAGTATTAAAGGATGTATTCAGATCATTTAAAAGAGACAAAGTATTATATGAATCTTTTTAGCTTAAGAATAAACTCTTACATCGACCAGATTGTAATAAGAGCACCCACCTGGCATAAAAGTCTGGAAGAAAAGAAAAAAAAATACAACCTGCTGTAGTTTTCACTTGAGTTTTGCTAATACACCAAACTTACACACCCATCTTATTTTTTTGCCTCACTCGTGCAGCTGATAGCATATTTGGATGGGTGTCAAATTTATCAGAGAGATGAGCCAGATCTGTTGATACCTTAAATAAATAATGTCAGCTATGCGTTCAATAAGTGCAGTGTAAATGACTTGGAGTCGTGCCGGACAACAGATTTAAAACAAGAGGCTGACAGCAGTCGGCACATATATCATAGGTGGAATAAGGCCAAACGGCACTGAGGCTATGTTTGATGTTGCACTACAATCAGGGAATCTAAATGTACTCATAATGGTTTTCTTGGTGTGAAACTAAGACACCATTTTGGAAAAGGGTTTTATTTGGATCCATGCCAGCACTGGTTCTATGACGTCATGCCGATTATTTTCCAGCAGATTTCTGCAGATAAACATAAAGATGAAGACCTTCTTGTGGCGTGGCCACAGCCTGTCCTGGGCCATGTCCAGGTCCCTGCCTGCCACTCCACACAAGTCACATGACTCATCCTCCATCTGTGCTTCCCTTCAGGTTCACGCCTCACCTTCCCATATGCCTGCTTGCTCGCTCCTCCGCCTGTGTGCCTCATATAAGCACACTAGGACCATACTTAATTCACTAATCTTCTCTAAGATCCACAACTATGCAAACATTATCCTGGTCTGGAATATATTTGCTAAAACACTGCAACAAAACAGAAAAATAGGCTAAATGTGCCCCCTCCCCCCTCCTCATTTTATGCTGCTTTTATCTGTTGGGATCATTGTTGAATAAAAATAATTGTTATTAAATTTTAAAAAATACAAAGAGGTTAAAATAGGTCGTAATAAGTCAATGTGTTTTCATTTTTGTCACAGCATCTCAGCTCATTCAGCCATCTGTTGCTATAGAGACCAGTTTGGTTTTCCTGTGTGCACTGCAACTGGAACTGAAAAAAGAAAAGAACTGTTCAAAATATTCATGGGTGTGCCTAGCTTTGTGTGTAAGGATTAGGGAGAGTGTACGTGTAGGGGTGCTCTCTCTCTCTCTCTCTCTCCCTCTCTCTCTCACACACACACACACACACACACACACTTTGATGTAAGAGAAGATCAAGGCAGGGCTGGTTGTTTCAGCAAAAAAAAAATGCTTTAATTTATTCATTTGTTGTTACATAAAGACAATTTTTTGCATTTAAATAATCTTAAAATGATACAAATGTGCTTTTGATATAAATGTTCAGACTGTGAGTAGCAAGGTCAAAGCAGTCATTTCAGTTTTATGTAAGATCCCATCTCTTATTAAAAAAAAAAGAAAAGAAAAAAAAGGATGTTCAGCATTTTTGGACAGAGGTAACCCCTCCTCTTTGCAGCAAGTTTGCTCCTCATCCACCACTAGATGGAAGCGCTGCCAAGGATTCTCCTCTCTTTGACTATCAGCACCATTAATTCCCATATGCTTTGTAAATTTACAGAATACACAGTATTCCCTGTCTTGTGGATATACAGTTCTTTTGTTTCCAAACAATTTCTTAATCATTACTTAAAAACACTAACATCAAAGAAAGAAAACACACAGACAAAAAGCTAACGAGCACCTCATTTTGGTGATAGCTCTTATGCCCTTTCAGAAAATTGTTCAAGTATTGGTAACAAAAATGTTTTTACCCTTTCAAAAATTTGATAAACAGATACCTTTATGGATTGTAAGAACCTATTATTTAGACTGACCTTTTGTAGCTAAATCTTTTTAAAAGTTCAAAAAGGGTCCCCAAACCTTTAAAAGCTTTTATTTGTGCGGCACAACATACAACGTAATTTGTCTCATCCAGCATGTAACATTTGGCCCATGGCTTAGGCTCATTATTATTTCTTTATTTTTGCCATATCTATGTCGTTCTTGATAAAAACAAAACAAAAACAGTAGAAATCGCTTTGGGTCAGGTGGAATCTTTCTGTGTGGCATCCTCTGGAATATCTTGAATATTTGGGTTTATCCGGGCACGAGTTACACATGTTGACATTAACTCATTATATTTTGTTAATTTCAGGTGCACGCTCACTGGCCACTTCATTAGCTACACCTTTTCAGCTGCTTGTTAATGCAAATATCTGATCAGCCAGTCGCATTGCAGTGCATTTAAGCATGTAGACATGGTTGAAATGATCTGCTGAAGTTCAAACTGAGCATCAGTCCTGTGGGCTAAGTAAGAAAGGAGAGAATCTGACATGACATGCTTTGGATCAATAGCTCAGGCTGCTACCGGTGGTGTAGTGGTGCAGGGATTTCTTGGCACACTTTGGGCCCCTTAGCACTAACTGAGCCTTGTTCAAATGCCACAGCCTACTTGAGTATTGTTGCTGATCATGTCCATCCCTTTATGACCACACCGTACCATCTTCTGATGATGCATCATCCTGCTAGAAGCAGGATAATGCATCATGTCACAAATCATTGCAAACTGACAACATGACAGTGAGTTCACTGTAATGTGTATCTAATGAAGTGGCAGTTCCGGCACAACCTGATTTGCAGTTCTGCTTTCAGTTTCCAGATCGTTGTCCCAAACCAATGATGTGAATGCTCTGAGGGTTTGTGGGGGACTAGGAAGTGAATTACTGTGCTTTTACAAAACTTGCCAGCTGATTTAGCATGTAGCATCTGTTCATCCTGGGGTGGAATTTCCCAATTACAAATGTTGACTTTTTTTGCTTTGCTTCAACAGGACGTTTACGTGGCGAGTTCACAAGAAAAGCTGTACTATCAGATGTATTTCCAACACTCACACCCATCATCTTTTGTGCCTTCTTACAGAGAGAAAAGAGATCAACTTACAAAGAATTGTGTTTGTCAGTAACTCGTCCATGTATGCATTTCCTGCATTCAGATTTTCCACGTGGCAAATTCCGCCTTCACAGTTCATAGAAATCTTGTCTGTCAGGTAGCACAGTTCACACAAGTCTCTGACTACACTTTGGTGGGGCTGCTGCTGGCAGGTTTGCACTCATAGCTGTAAAGAAATGTGGCAACAATGACCAGTACTGCACCTAAGAAAAACACCCTGAGGGACAGAGAGAGAAAGAAAATGCATTACACTGAATGTTGCAAGCAAACAACGGTGTGAATGACAGTTTAGAATTGTGCTACCAGTTCTGCGAGGCTGTACACAGTGGTGCTTTGCCTGCATGCCAATGACACTGCCTTACAAAGATTTCATAGAGATTAGAACTTTACTACGGTATGTTTACTATCTACAGTGCTGTAAAAGAGTATTTATCCCTTTCCTAATTTCTTTCTAGTTAAAACATTAATTAACTGTGAATAACCAGTGTTTGGAAAGCTGAGTTCAATTTCACCTCCACACCCAGACCCGATTAATACCAGACCTGCTGAACCTGCCTACTTTACTTAAATAGAACCTGTCTGACAAAGTGAAGTAGGCTCAGATATCTCATTATGCGAAAATCTAAAGAAACAGCTGAAAAACAGTCACTGACATCTATCAGTCTGCAAGCCATTATCCACAAATTGAAGACACGTAGAACAGTGGTGAACCTTCCCAGGAGCGGCCGGCCTACCAAAATTACTCCAAGAGCACATGGACAAATCATCCAAAATAAAGGCGTTGGAGTGTCCTAGTCAAAGTTTAGACTTTAATCTGATTGAGGTGCTTTGGCATGACCTTAAAACAAACAGTTCATGCTGGAAAACTCTCCAATATGGTAATTCTGCAAAGAAGTGTGGACCAAAATTCCTCTGCAGCCATGTGAAAGACTCATTACCAGTTATTGCAAATGCTTGACTGTCAGCGGTGGCATAACCAGCACAATAAATGAAATAATTTCAAATCTGCATTTGTATTTACCCTGATTGTCTTTGTCTAATATTAAAATTTGTTTGACGATCTCAAACATTTAAGTGTGGAAAACATAAAAAACAATCAGGAATCAGGAAAGGGGCAAATACTATTTCATAGCACTGTGATTTTAACATGTTTGCATGCAAAGTTTTGCTTATTAGCATCAAACATGAGGCTGATATCATTAGTTTTGATGGCATTTGACTGCAAACCAAAGAGGTGGATAAACTGGAATTTGTGGTGAATGAGATTTGTTTTTTCAAATCAATATAAAATTTGAAAAGGTGATGGTGGAGGAATGTAGTGATGGGCTCATCAAGCCATTTGCACTGTTTTAATAAGTCTGCCTTGTAGTCAGTTATGGACCTAACTGTATTTCAGCCTAGAGTAAAGCTGCTAGGCATAAAAAGCTCAAGAATACCCTGTTTTTCACTGATGAAATATCAGCAAATGGGGGGGGGGGCGTTTGTGGTGCATAAGTGTGCTTGTGTTTACCCAGTGGGGTTAAAGTCCTTCAACAGGAAATATGAAATGAGCGTGGACAATATGATTGACAGAGAGGTGGCAAATCCTTTGAGGATGTTGTCGGCATATTTAATGACTACTGCAACGAGCAGCCCACCGAGAGCCTGCAGACAAACAAGGAAGAAGAAGGCAAACATGAACAAAAATGTGCTTCGTTTCAGCTTCACATGTAATGACATAATGACACAATGACACAACCTGTAAGACAACAACTATGCAGGTAATAGTGTTGTAGCCCTGAAACATCCCCGACTGTATCACTCTTTGGCCATCATATATCATCATGCCTATGAGGCCAAACACAAAGCTGAACAAACCTAAAAGAGACAAGAGGATGGGGTTAGTCGTGAGGTCTTTGTTTGAACAAATCAGGCAAAAGTGGCATTTTAACTTCTGCAGGTTTTAAAACAAAATAACATGAGGAAATTAGCTGTAGTTGTGTTGTTGTAAACCAGACTGCAGTTCCAAGATGCTGTCAAGTTTGACCAACATCCTGTAAACTCACCTTTAACTCTCCCCAACACTGTTGTAATACACACAGAAACCAAGAAACTCACATCCATACAACAAGAAAGGCTTCATTTGGCAAGTCACCAAATCAGCCTGAACAATTAGTGCCACAGAAGATATTATAAAAGGTTGCTGAATTTCAAAAACCTCCCGGAACAATCAAAAACCACCTTTATACCAGCACAAAGGAGGAGGAACACACTGTCTTTCTGAGACAAATTAGAGCAGTGTTTCAAAAATGAAAACACTTGGGATTCATCAGGAAAATACATCTTGCATGTTTCTCCCTTTTTATGCTGTCATCATTCTGCATTGAATTTAACAGGCTATCAACAGACAGTTGCAAAAAT
>VUQK01001927.1:18889-20530 GCA_015106715.1 Bujurquina vittata
ATATTCTACACAGTATGTGATGGTATCAGACAGTTTGGAATAAAGATTTCTCAATAGATATTTCAAAGGTCCTTTTACTAAAATGTAATAAATGAGAAAGGGTTCATCTGTTTATCTTGCTTATTCTTAAGATATAGATTTTGGTTCAAGGTGTGTGCTACAGTTGTGCCTTAAAGCATTGCTTTGTCTATTATAACCTTCCGATCCTGTTTGTTTTAAATGCAACGTGCTGCGTTGTCCCATAAATGGCTCATTCATGAATTCGATGTAGCAAAGAGAGAGCTTAGCTGTCACAGCACGTTTGTCATTAAAGCTCAGCTCGTGTTGAGTTAAAGAGCATCAGTATATTAAACAGCATATTTGTTGTTGTTTGTTTTAAATAGATTTCAGTTCACCTGCAGCCAGTCTGAATACCTCTTAAAGCTGATAGAGAGATAGCTTCAGCTCTGAGTCTGTCACCAGTGTTGTGTCATAAAGTGATTGTCTGCCAAAAATGACTGGCTGTATTTAAACTGTTGTAAATGACTTTGTGGCCTATAATTGGTCAAACACATGTCAAAAACAGCTCTCATTAATCATGTGAATTCATTTTGAGCCAGAAACAACACAAAGTAGAAGCTGCAATCACTTTTTAATAAAGTGGCTTCTATGTATTCTTTATTTATCAGAGTAAAAACCGTCATTGACATTAAAAATGTCCTTTTTAAAAAGACAGAACTGCAGATCAGCATAAATGACAACAAATATAACGGAGTTATATAAAAACATCTGGGGAGGGCAAAAAGGACTGGATAGATTACAGTGAATAATGCTTATACTTGCAGAACAGGCCATTTCTCCTTCAGTGAGCGACTGCTGCATCCAAAGTGTGTAACAGAACGCTATCGCAGGTCCTTCCTTACTGCTGCTGTCAGACTCTACAACCAGCACTGACCCACAGCAGACTGGTTACCTTTTTCACTCGTTCACTCATTCTGTCATTCACCTAAATTAAACTAGTGCAATAATTGTCACTTTACTGATGTATGTAAATGTGGAACTTTCTTTTTCCAATGCATACTGCTCAAAAAACATAAAGGGAACGCTTACACAACACAATATAACTCCAAGTAAATCAAACTTCTGTGAAATCAAACTGTCCACTTAGGAAGCAACACTGATTGACAATGCTGTTGTGCAAATGGAATAGATAACAGGTGGAAATTATTGGCAACTAGACCCACTCAATACAGGAGTGGTTCTGCAGGTGGGGGCCAAAGACCACTTCTCAGGACCAATGCTGTCTGCCTGATGTTTTGGTCACTTTTGAATGTTGGTGGTGCTTTCACACTCGTGGTAGCATGAGACGGACTCTACAACCCACACAAGTGGCTCAGCTAGTGCAGCTAATCCAGGATGGCACGAGCTGTGGCAAGAAGGTTTGCTGTGTCTGTCAGCGTGGTGTCCAGAGGCTGGAGGTGCTACCAGGAGACAGGCCAGTACACAAAGAGACGTGGAGGAGGCCGCAGGAGGGCAATAACCCAGCAGCAGGACCGCTACCTCTGCCTTTGTGCGAGGAGGAACAGGAGGAGCACTGCCAGAGCCCTGCAAAATGACCTCCAGCAGGCCACACATATGCATGTGTCTGCACAAACTGACCCC
>VUQK01001930.1:5424-16357 GCA_015106715.1 Bujurquina vittata
TGATAAATATGCTGGAAATATGTGGAGCTACAAACAGAAGCTCTAACAATGCCAGGCTTGGCCTCTGTGGATTAATTCAGAGCTACTGGTCGGCAAGCTTTGCTCTGCTACTCGGAGCTGTCTCTGACTAAACTGAGCTCCAGTGAATGAGCTTCCATGTAATTGCCTCATAAATGCCACTTGTCCATCAGCCCCCTCTGTAGTATCCTGGCAATGTGTCAATCAAAGCTGAGTGGCCAGCTGGCTCATCCATTTAAACTAAGTTTCTATGGTTTCTTTTAAAAAAGGTCTCTTAGCTTTAATGTGGCTGGATTCCACTTTTTCACTCCTATTCTTCGGTCACTCAAGGTTATGAATTAGTCCTGATCTTAGTTGCTGGAAATGCTTAAAAATATTTGGCTAATTACTGCTGCCTTTTTTCCCCTTTTAAATCAAATAAAAATTCACAGCTCAAGCATGATCGCTTAACTGTTCTCTAACTGATTAGGAAAAAAAGTGCCAATAATAACCGTCAGGCTCTAAAAAGTAAAAAAGCAACACTGAACCAGTTGAACATGTCAGTCAATCGTCCGCTGGAGTGACAGCCTCACAATTAACCCTCTGTGAGTCACAGAAAATCCTGAACCATTCCAAGAGCCTCAGACTAAGTTGTGCTCACATTCATGTCTTCCACAATAGGCTGAGAATCCTTCACCCTCCTACTCTATGTGTCTTATAAGAAAGCAAAGACCCAGTGGAAGGAGAGGGAAATGAACAGAGGCTTGAGCACAGAGTCTTCCTGCCCTGGCATTCAAATTGTAACCCACACTGTATGGGACAATGGTGCATCGAACAAAAAGTTAAAATTCCCATCAACATTCTTGATTCTCTGCTTGCAAGGTATCCCAAGAGTCGAGGGGAAAACATCCAAGCTCAAAAGTAAACCTATTAGTGCAACAAATGCAGCTTTAACTCATACCCCGGGGTTTGCTGCTGTGTTAGATGTCAGGGCCTTACAATACAGGGACATTTCAAATACTGAAGCAGCCAAATGGTGAAGAAAATGTCCTATTATGTACTTCAGTCCCCTGAAGCAGTGAGCATTAGAGGGGGAGGGGACTTATGTTTTCAGAAAGCAACAAAAGGTGTGCTGGAAAGAAGGTCGCCCTGCAGACACAACTATCGATGTTGTGTTCCAGTGCTGGAAAAAGACCTTTGAAAATGGACCTGGTATGTTTCAAAGAGGAGCGTTAGTTGGATACTCGCACGCACGCACGCACGCACGCACGCACGCACACACACACACACACACACAAAAAGGATGCTGAGAAGGACACTGACCAGGTTTTGATGTGATGTTATCCACCTTTTAAAAATCAGATTCTTGATCAGATTGAGTGAAAGGCTAAAGTTTACCCATGATTAAAAACAGGGACAAACAAGAGTAATCCAATTTTGAGACATAAATGGCAAACGTAATGGATCGTGCCAATAGAAAATTACATTTTCTGAAAATTGAATTTTACTTTTACTTTGAAGTTCTCTGAACTATTACAGCATATCTGGAAAAGGGCAGCAGGATCGAAGAGTCACAATGAATTTATAACTGCAGTTACAGCCTGGAGAGAGACCAGTTAGCCTTTTTTCCAGGTCACGATAAGTCAGAGGCAGACACGCTGGAATGCTTGAAGTAGACGACTGATTTTTCATGGCACATAAACTAAAATGAGGATTTAAAAAAGGGATCAGAGGTCAAGTGTCGCAGAAAGCGGATCAACAAAAGCACATTTTAAAGTGCTCATATTTCCATAGAAGGTTATGTGGTTATAATATTTTAAAAACCTGTAGCTTGTCATTTCCAGCCACTACACAGCCTCAGCAAGAAGCACTCTTAAACTGTCCAAATTTCACGAGCAGATGAAGCAATATGTGCAAATCTTTTGCTTCCTATCTGTTCAAGAACCTGTCAGGCAACATGAGGACAGAGGGAGGGAGCATTTTTGAAAGTGGCCAAATAATGTCTTTTTCTTCTGCTCTGTTCTCAGATGTGACATACATCATGCAACTCTCTACATGTCGTGTTTTCATTTATGCTGTGTGGTGACACTGAAACTTTTTGACACACTGCGAGTGGTGAAACTCAAAGATCAAACACTCAGCAGTTTCCAGTTCTGAATTTTTGAGCCACTACCAGTGATAAAGCTGCTGATGATAGGAAGCACTTCACTTGTCTGGTCACTCTTGGTTATAGATCTGAGACTGCAATCTGCACTGGGTCTGGTTCCTGTCAGATGCCATGAAACCCACCATGCAACAACTGACTGATATTGGCAGACACACGTGAAACTATCTAATCCGTATCCACTGATATGCAGGGAGAGTGTCAGAGTGTCTGTGAACATTTCCCACCATCAGGGTAGTAAAACTGATAATCACAAAGTCACTAAACATTATTTAAACATTAAATAAATACACAATGCATATGAAAACTTATTATTCTCTTATAAAACAGTAGAAAACCATTTCATAAAATACATTAAAAAAATATTTTTTTAATCTCAACATTTCACTATATCACAGCCCAAGTTACAGAACGTTGTGATTGTCCACTTGTAAATGACAATTTGCATTTTATTTCTTGGCATGTCCAATGTTATTCACATATGTGGCTGCAGCTGCTGTTAACAGAGCAAAACAGTAAAATTAATACTAGGACATTAAATATGTGGACACACTAGTGAGCTGATGTGCCTTCGCATTAATTCAGATGAACTTTGGATTAATATTCTGAGGATTCAATAACTGGCAAGGACTAAAGGCAGACTTCCTGTTAATTATATCCTGTATCATAGAGTGTGTAAGTACGCCCACATGTTTGTGTATATTCTGTCCCGATATGTCAAAACTCAAATCCTTCACCCAGCAGCTGCACAACCTGGCAGGTACTGAGAGGGACCAGTCACCAGAAATACAAACATGGAAACTCTAACAGGGAATCTTTGCCTCTACGTAGTCGTGTTATTTGCATCGCTTTTGAAGAAAAAAAAATCTCAAAGCTGTGCATTCACTTCTGGCTCTTTGCATGACTTTCACTGTTGAGAGCGTCTGTGTGAGTCTCACCTCAATGATGTAGAGGACAATATTCTTGTAGAAGCAGTACAGGATGCACTTGGCTACGCGGTTGTAATTCCAGGCTCCGTGGACAAGCAGCAGATTCTTTAAGTATTTGAACTGTGTGGGAGGGAAATAAAGGAAAATGACAAAATGAATGGATAGCAGACGTCTGCGTACAGTAGACTGTCTAATGGTTCTTGTAATCAGAGATCAGTGCTCGAGCACTAAGAGAGTTACAGAACTTCAAGATTTAAAAAAAAGTCTTTTGTCATTCAGAGAGCCTCTGATGAGGCATTTGTAGCCAAAGCTCTCACTAACGCATTCCAGAAACATGCAGACAAAGCCTACACGGCAAAGCTTTGAGCTGCCGAAATTAGAGGGGTTCATGTAGGGGTATTAGTCTCCAAGGGCTGCGCATAATAGTTAAATGGCTTCATAATTATACCACTATGTAAGGCTTGGGGTGAACTTTCAATCACACTGCAATTTTAGCTGATGAGTGTGATAGCACTGGAGCTGAACAAGTGTTTCATCACACCTTCTAGCCATCTAGAAGAGAGGCAGAGGGCTAGGTTGTGTCCAAAATAATTCACTTGATCACTTGTCCCTCTTTGCTTCTAATTAGTGAGCCCACTGGCAAAAGGAAAAGGCCCCATCAGGCACTACTAAGGTCACTTTCATGGCTTCATTAATTACATTATTGCTGGTTCACAATTAAAACATTATAGATCAACATTAGCTTAAAAATAAATACTGACACATTTTTTTTATTAAAAAAAATTATACACCCAACAGATCTGTGCTTCTTAATTATACCACTATGTAATTATATCACTATGTGTGTGTGTGTGTGTGCGCGCGCTTGTTTTTTTATATGTGAACTCCAAGACTATCAGGAGCTGCAAAACCAAACTTGGCACATTGGTACGTCTTAGTTGTGTGTTTATATTTTTTGGTATTTATAACACCTTAAAAAATATTGTATAATTTTTATTTCACAACAATCGTATTTATTTCCACAGAAATTGAATTACATGTGCCTCATTTATATCCACATACACGTGCCACCTAGCAACAGGTTGGAATATAAACAACATCGACCACTCCTATTTGTGACTTTTCTGAATGTGATTAAGCATATCAGCTTACCAATAGCAGGAAAGGGGCAAACAATACTGTAGTATGGCCATATACTAGTTTTTACAAAAGTATTGAATAGATATACTGTGTGCTAGTTTATGATGTGATACTTTGCTTTCTTTTCTCCATTTTTCCTTTCGTGTTCAGGCAGTGACACTTTTGTGAGGAGTTGTATCATACTTTTAGTGCACTATGTAGAGTATAGTAAAAGCCTACATTTTGACTTGCTATAAACGTGCTATAAATCCCAACTGTGTTGTGAGTACAGAGTGACTCAGCCTGAAATTTGGAACACAAGTTTGTTTATTTTGGGGTCTGCTTGTCTTTCAGCATCAGCGCAGAACTCCTTGGTGATATGAAAGCACAGTCGCAGCTCCCAGTTTGTGTGACCCCTCGAAGGGCCGGATCAAACATCAGTTAACACAGAGCTGGGCTGATGACAGACAGACAGCAGAGGTGCCTCGGCTCGAAGCCTCTTAACTCTCCACTTACTCTAACGCATAACACTGAGTTTTCACGTATTGAATGTAGCTGCTTAGTAATCTATAGCACAAAGGTGCTCATCTGACACTCTCAGACATTAATCTGAATCATGTATAGGAGTAGAAAAACAAGTTATACAACTTCCTGGGATTGATTTCAGTTTGAAGTCAGCAAATTACAGTTAATGTACCGTTGCGCCAAGATGCAGAAAGTACCACTGGAAGTCTGGAGGTGTAATTTAATTTGACGCAGGGATACAACCTAAATCGATTACAAGAGGCCACCTGTCTTTGAAGAACATACACTTTCTACATGTCATGTGGATTAAATGGGCACTTCAGACAAACCCGAGTCTTGATTAGTAATTGCATACTGAGGCACAGAAAGTGTATTGTGTCTTAGTCAACTCTTAGTTCCACATACTCTCAAGCCTCTTGGCTGTACAAACACAGTGTACTAAGTTGTGTGCTGTGTAACAGACCCACAAACGCCATGGACTTTGTTTCAACAGGTATCACACATCAATGCAGAGGTTCAGACAAACGGGTTGCGAGAACAGTAAGCATGGATTTAAGCAGCATTTTGCCAGAATCTGTTTCTCTATAGTTGTGTTGGGAGTTGGATTTCACCACATGCCTGTTTTACAGCAGATGCTACTTCACTGTGTAAGCTAAAGCCCTTTCAGAAATACTACTCATTGTTACTCAGAACAATGTGCCAAGCTATCAATAGCATGTAATACATTTGAGAAAAGAGTGACAGGGCTGTTGTTGAGTTTCAGAGGAAAAGGCATGAATAACACTGTTACTGCTAAAGTAAGCAGCTTTGAAGATGTCTAATATTACGATTTTCACTTTGTTTTAGCCAACTTAAATATTAGTATCTACCTGATACTTTAATTTTCATGGGCGTTGATCTTTTTTTACTGACCTCTACAAGACGTGAAGCTTGGTTCCTGTTATTATCCTCTTTCTCTGACCCTCAAATCCCTACATCAGGCTGAAGTTACTAAAAGCTGTTAAATCCATCGCACAAATGATGATTTATGATCGTAAAAGGTACCTACTATGCTCATTTCCATTTCCATCTCCATATTTTTGTTTTTAGATTCTAATAGGGTAACATTGCATGATTCATAAGTCACAATAATCCTTATTTGTCTCATACTGGACTATTTGGAAGCCCCTCAGATCGTGCAAACCGCTTTAGCTCCCTTCCCCGTCGCTTTAAGACAAGTTTCCTCACAGTAGCTACCCCTCATGAAGAGAAGGTTTGAACATTGGGTCGATGGGACTTCTGTGCTCACAGAGGAAGCTGTGTGCCTGAGATGACCATACTAAAGATATCTCCTCCGAATGACATCATACAGAGCCAAAAGCAAAAAAACATTCCTAAAGTTTAGCGTTTAGAGAAGTTGGAAGCCTGAGCCTTTACCTCACAGGGATTCCTTGTGCATATATTAATGTCATTATTTGAAACTTTAGCCATGTTCAATATGTGCATAATAGGTCTTCTTTAAACTTGGAGACTAAATAAAAGTTCCCACTTTATATACTTGGTGTTTTTATTCTTTAACTGTTAATCCACATGCTGTGTATTTCCTCCACTGTTACTCTGCTCACCTGGGCAATAGAGTAGTCTGAGGAGTTCGCCGCCTGCAGACCCTCGTTGCCTGAGATTCCCACACCGACATGAGCTGTTTGGATCATTCCTACGTCGTTAGCACCGTCACCGATGGCCAGAGTGATCACCTTCACTTGTTTTTTCACCATCTCAACGACTTCTGACTTCTGAAGAGGTGATACTCTAAAAATGAGTGATGGAGAATAGAAATGGGTCAGTTAGTCATAACACCCTAACTAATTACTGAACACTAAAACCAGTCAGCGGTATGTGTTGTGTATATGCTCGGATCACTTTGAAAATGTTTCTGCTAACTGTCAAAAAAGCCCAATAGTGTTGGAATACACTGAAACATGAAGACTCTGGGGTGAACTTTCTAAGTAATGTATAGTAGCAACATTAACGTTGGCTCTTTTATATACTACTAAAAGTACAACTCACTATCACTTCTTTAACAGAATAGGTGAGTCTTTTCTTAATTCATTAAATAAACCAATCCTCTTCTTTAACTTTATGCCTTCGCTGTCACCAAAGCCCCTAGCCTCCCTCACAGTGGCTTCCTCTTTGTGCACCAAAATCAGCATAGTATCCAGCAAAGAAATTCTCTGGAGATGATGCTGTAAACTGCACGTCTGTCTTTAGCTGTGAAGCTGTTAATGTTTATGTTCTCCGTGGTTTAAGAGGCCTCATTCATCTCCCGGTGTATCTTAGTGCCCACAAAGTGTGCACAAGGCAAAGGCAGGTAGAGGTGGGGGCAAAAAAATAAATAAAAATTTGACGTACTGCACAGAGTAATAGCGTGACATCTAAAGGGTCGCTGTTGTTCCAAAAACATGGTACAGGGTTTTGGCCCCAGACCTCGTCATGGTTGCTTGACTACTTAAGTGCTTCCTATCATTTATGCAGCCTGGGCAGGTCAACAGTGCAGTTTCATGTTTAAAGTTGCCATTTAAATTTACAACTATTATATTATGATGCCATAAAAATGCTAGATGACCTTTATGGTGAAGAAATAATAATGTGTCGATTTAGCACATAGCTCCCAATTTAATTTGAGTCACTTAAGATTTTGCTCTGATAGTAAACGTCATCACAACAACTTGGGCTTTGGGATTATTTAGTATATTCCAGAATTTATTTTAGACTCAATATTTAATGTCTTACAAGTCTTGCTTGTTACCAGTTTATTTTATTGTTTCTAGGGTAAATCTTACCTGCAGCATATGACAGCTTTACAGGACAAGGCGAGGTCCAGGAAGTACTGGCGCACTCCGAATGTAAGAGCGTATTTTAGAGTCTTTCCATCAATAATGAGAGAAAAGTCATTTTCCTTGTAAAGGGAATCTCCCAGCATTCCACAGTGGTGGCTGAGTGTCTCTCTTGTTCTCTGTATGAAAGAGAATATACAAATTATGATCTGCACCAAAATGCGGATGCTTTACTCGTTTTAATGCATGGTAAAATCTAAAAATCAAACCACACTGAAGTAATATTTATCTATATTAGATTCTGACAACACACCAGTATAATATGGATTGCAGTATCAAAACTCGCAACTATGGAATTCCTTTTTCTTAACAATGCTTAAACTTAATCAATTCTGACTGAGAGATTTTTGATTCTAAACATCTTCATAATTATTTATAGTGATATTAATCTAATCCCCAATTTCGTATTAGTTTAAAACAGATCTGTCCACTCTAATCCCTGACTGCTGCAGAGCAGCTGCACTTGATATTTTAAATATTTATTATCATCCTTGTATTTATTACACTGAGGCCTTAGCTATGATGTAATAACACAGATGAGTTCTGTGGGTAGATTCTGTTTGCTTTTACAGCACATATATCTATGGTGATGATGAAAAGCTATAAATATGACACTGACAAGAGGATTAACTGTAGTGGTATATGGGCATGTGGACTGGATGACAGAGTGGTGAGATCTTCATTGTATTCCTCATTAAATCATGCTCACCACAGATGGCGAAGTCATTAGCAAACAAAGCCAATCTCTGTGTGCAACCATTATCTGTGTGACAGCATACTACTAACCACACTTGAAAAAGGTTTTCTGCTTCTAGCCAATAGTTTAATCTATATTTTTTATATTGTTGCATTCAGCACATACAAGTCAAAGATACAATAATGCCCAAAACAGCTGAAAAACAAATTGTGGCAGTTAATAGGAGGGTTCCATCCCGGTGTGGAGGTCAAATATGTCAAAGTTGTCAGATAGTACCAGGGGGACCACGCAGTGTTCGCTTGGCATAACAAACCTCTGAAACCTCAGCTTAAAGGAAATATTTGGAGAAAGCGGCTTTACGTTTCACAAAGGGAGAGGAGGAGAGCAAGACACACGCACAAGAGAGAGAGATGATGGATTAACAGGAGAGAGAAACGGAGCAAGAGGATACAAGTGGAGAGCAGCTGCGAGGACTTAACCATCCCTGATGGGGTCTGTAAAACAGCACGAGATGAGCAGTGGGTAGGCGAGCGTGCGTCTGTGTGTGTTCAGGCCGGAAAAGTCATAAGTTGTTATATCTACATACAACTGCTCCATTCAGCTACAACTGCTTCTTCTGAGTTTCCAGATGACATCTCAGTGTGAGAGGATGTGTGTGCTGGAAACATATGTACGAGAAAGAATTTGCTTTGTTTGGGCGCAATGTATTCATCCCAGTGTGATAAGCAAAGTTTACCATTTCCTTAAGGAGGGCGGTCATTTCCCCCCTAATTTCCACTGAGGCATTTTCTGCACTAATGCTACTTGTCTCCTCCTGAAGCCTCTTTTGTTGTGGCTATAATGACCAGTTTAGCCTATGTGACAAGCTAGTGTTTGGTTTTGAAAAGTATATGTGTTGTGCATTCAGAAATCCGAAAGAGCTTCACGTAAAAACTGAGCTCCATTGTTTATATATGCCTTGAGTGATACAGCCTAAAGAACGAGACACTCATTATGTGGAATCTGGACGTTTGTATGGACCTAATGTCATCGTCTTTCTTACACTTGGAGGTATCCAAATGGGGGATGTTCCACCTTAGTGAGAAGAATATAGACAAATACTTTTGACTAATATGTCACTGGAAAAACAACCTATGAACTGGAGTGTTTAGAAATGGTGTTTTAGTATTAGAAAAGTGAAAATAATGAACCTCATCTGTCTGTAACTGTGCATGAGATTAATATGCCAATGCTATGTAAGTGCTATTTGCTCTCCAAATACCTGACTACGAGACAAAGCTTTTCAGAAAGACCTAATCATAACTTGGAGAAAGCAGATTACTTCAAGAATTTCACTTCATGTACCATTTAGCACAGGGGATGTCAAAAACCGGGTCCTCCCATTGATAACCATTTCTAAACACTGCAAAGAGGCAAGACATGCTTCAATTACTCTCCTCTGCAGCACGAGAGGACTCAGAACTACCAGCCGTGCAGCCAGGCCCTCTGTTCACTGTTCCTCCTCAGTCTTGTTGGAGAGATTTCTCTTTTTGCATTTTAACAAACTGCCTTATGTAAGCATCTGCTCAACCACAGCAGAATGGGAGCTGACATTTCAAAGTGCTTGTTCGTGAGCATTATGAATGCACCAGCCCCGAATTTCTACCTCAACTTCATTTATCACGCCTAACAACCGGCTGACAGAGTGAAGGCCGTCAGTCATCACCCCCCCCAACAGCACCCGCCCTCCCAGCGCTGTTTTCCACTCCTTCATTCCCTTCTTCTCGCCACCCCCCCACCTCCATCCCCTTCTTGTCTGACAAGCTAAACACAGCAAGTTTCTCCTCCATCTGTGGCTCCTGCTGGAAGTGCAGGGACTTGCCCTTTTCAATCTCAGAAACAACAGACATGGCTCTCCTGCCGGGGGGTCAACAGACTTCTCTGCTGGGTGTCTTAAAGATGTTAAATGCAGAATTTAGGATGTGTGAGGACTTTACGTGGAAGACACCCTGCGGCCTCATCATTTTAGTTTTGAGATTTTTTAGTTTTCACAGGGACTGGGTAAGGTCATGAGGGGATAGCTGTTTTTATCTTAGTACTGCAAGTGCTTTAGCTTCTGTACAGTACTACATCTATTTACCATCAGTTTTCTGTAGCATGAAAGACCTTTGTCTGTTAATGTGATCTCTGACAATAATACTTCTTTATTTGAGATGTACCCAACACTGGTTTTCATATGCTGGAATTAAAACTGGATGAGCAAAATGCCAAATAGGTTAGGATTATTTTTATCCCAGTAATGGAGAAATTAAATCATACTTTAGATTAAATTAGGAATAAAATAGTTTTTGAAGCAACAGTTTTGCTCACTGTTTTTTTTTTCACAATTGAGAGTTTTATGTGTTTTGATTCCCCTTTGCAGGGAGGTTTGATTTGTGGGTAAGCAAAACCCTGTATGCTTACATCCAAGGTGTCTTCATTGATCACAATCATGCCCATGTTCTTGGTCAGCAATTTGCAGGAATGTCCTACAGAAGAAAAAAAAAAAACAAGATAAAATTTTACATTTCAAATCAAAAAAATAAAAAGGAAACAAATAAAATACAAAAAAACAACAAGAAGCAAAAAAGAGAAACAAAAAATTAAGGGA
>VUQK01001930.1:20817-54543 GCA_015106715.1 Bujurquina vittata
TCCTGTGTTTGACTAACGCTTCCACACAGGCCTACCTCACAGAAAACCAATTCTACCTGCTGCTGAAACGTACAAAAGCACACACAATTTTGAAATTTTGCAGGTTTCCAGACATTATTTCACTTTTCCCCACTAGTTACACTTAAGCTTGTGGCCAGTCTGATTTTTCAAAAGCATAGTTTCTATGAAATCCTATGCATATGTAAATCAGCTTCCTGTCACTTGTCAATCTTTTTGGATTCTGCAATAAAACTAGACATTTCAGGAAAACTGAGTAGACTGAGTATATAATTTCCACACAAACAGGATATCAGTGTTTCACTTAGCAAACCTTCTCTATCAGTTCATAGCTCTCCTCCAGTTTTAAGGCTCTGTTCTGCAGGGAGGTGCAGGCTCTGTGGTGGATCTCCAGCCACTGCTGATAGGACGATTCACTGATGTCTGCCACCGCGAAGCACAGAGTGCGGAGGCCTATAAGATGAAAAACACCATCACCACAACATCTGGGTCAAATGGCATGACTTCTTACTGTTCAACGTTTCAAAACACTGATTTGTTGACAAGATTGTGCTCTGCAATCATTGTTAAACATGCTATACAGACAGGCCTACGCAGTGTGCTACTGCACAGTTCAATGAAAAATACTACATGATTTTACAAAAGTCATCCGCAACATTTCTAGCCATTGAATGGTGCATAAAACAATATGACTTCACTAACAAAGACCGTGTTATATTTCAGTAATCTATTAATGGTTTGTACTCTATGCATACAGTGTTTATGACATTTTATATATTATTGTTGGAGAACATGTAATTTTATACTATTTCTAGAATTCCATTTTAAAACCTAGCCCGGAATAATAAATTGTAATTAGCCATGAGCAGCAAATCTGTCTGTTTTTGTTCTTGCTGTCAGCAAGAACAGTCCCAATCAAGAATAAAACCATATCAGGATAAAAAGAAAATACATACAATATTATACAAATCAAATCCAAACCACCATGGGCTCTACTCTTCCATTCAAACCAGGTTATACAAATAATTAAGACACCATTTGACAAAGATTTAAAACGCATAAATTAAGTGCATCATCATAAATCTACTGAAAGTTTGTTGATACTTGTTATTACAGAGGTTTTTTTTAAAATATCTGTTTCATTAATGAATCAGAAAACAGCCGATAGTAAAATAAAGTGAAGTGTCAGCATATTGTTAGAGGAAAGTTCCATAAAGCAGGTCTGAATAATATATGAATGAAGGCTTAAGTGCTTGAAATTAAGGCAACTGGACCTCTTTTTGAAGACGATTCACCTCTCATTCAGTTTATATAAACTGATAGAGAGTCCACACTGGTGGGGTTGTCCTGTTGGAGGCCCCCATTGGTAATAATAAGTTGTTAAGGGTCATGTAAGCTGAGGTATGAGTCAAGGCATGGGTCATTACAGTCAAAGGGGCCAAGGTATGAATCCTTTGTGAGACATCGCCCCACCCTGCCATCATGTGATTTATTAAGGTCACATGGGTCAAGGTGAATTGCCTGGGAAGGCATCTCAAAGGATTCATCCCAAGGACAAAACACTAAAACATGTATGCAGTGCAATTTAGTCAGGAGTGCTCGGACCTTTAAGTAGGAGAAACCAAAAAAGTCACTCTTTTGTGGATAGTAATGTTCACTGAACAGAGGTGGCATCCCACGACACCAGCTACCAGCCACCTATGACACTGTGTTGAGATCCAATCCCAGGCAATGCAACCCCCACTCACACCTTGACCCATGTCTCAGAAAGGATTCACACCTTGATCTGACATGATGGTAATGGCCCACACCTTGATTCACGCCTTGGCTCTTGTGACCCTCAAGGACTCACATGACTACAGAGTGGGTCAGTGACTCTCTGGACCACCTCCGAAGGGACAACCTCAGCAATGATTCTCCATCAGTTTATAGAACTAAAGAAGATTCTTGGATGAGAGACGAAATGTCTTCACAAACCAAAAAGAAAGCCAGCTGCCTTCATTTCAAGCGCTTAAGACTAGAATGACCTGGATGACTGAGAACCTACACAGATGGGATACAGCTACAGGAATATACTGGAAAAATCAGACACGATCTAAGTGCTACTGAAGTGATGCAGACCATGTGAAGAAAATGTTCACCCAGATATTTTTACCAGAAAAGATCATTTATGGTTAATAACTGTCACTTTTCTTTTCACAAAGCTTAAGGTTACTGCCATGTTTTCAGCTCTGCCCAAATTACTGTGCCTGAAGATCTTAACAATCTGTCCTGGATGCTAAATTTAGCACACATCAAATATTCCTAATGACATCATTTTGCTGGTGCCTCACAAGGGGGCAGTATGATCACAGAACAAGAAGAAATGTAGCTGGCGCAGTTTCCCTCAGGCCAGCTGCTTTATGTTAAAATTACAGCACAATAATCACCCTAAAAAAGAACTTTGAATTAAATAATGCTTAGGAGAAAAAGTTCTCAGGGAGTGGAAACTTGTTTATTATTTCAACAGAGGGTCAAATGATGACTATGGCCTGACAGAACCAAGGGATGTATATGGAATATGAGAAGCATCCTTAAAAATGCTTTACTTTTGGCAGACAGGGGGCGATGTTAGTCCACTCACCTTCAGTGGCAAACTGCTCCAGGTGCTTTAATGTGATTTCTTTGTACCTAGAGCTGTCTGCCAGGCGGTCATAGATCACTGTGTCCTGCAGGGAAACAAACACTCACTGGTTACTGACACCCAGAGAGGAAGGAAAGGAGCCACCTGGGCTTGTGCTACTTTGCAAATGTGGCTCTAAGGCTGCATTCATGTGAGATTCACGCGCAGAGAGATTCTAGCTATTAAAAAAAAGAAGAAAATCCACATTTGGAACTGAATAATATGTACTGAATATTTAAGAGTTACAACCTAATTCAATCTGGTAAGTGAACACACAGCAACTCGAAAAGCAAATACAAACATAATTTGTTCAGTGACCACCACATGCAGTGTAGACCTCCTCTGAGCACAAGATTTACTAATCTAAGGCCAGGAATGATTAATGAGTGCTCGGTGAAACCTAATCTGGGAACACAATGGCCAACTTTTGAGGGCTTCTGGTGTAGACATCCCATTTCTGGGCCAAGGATTCCTGTTCCATCCACTGGTCATTGTTTACAAAAAAATGAAAAAGCTAATTAAAAGATAAATCATGATCAGACAATAACAAATGGTTTCATCTCGTAGTTTAGTGCAACCCGCTTTTGCCAGCAACACCGTTTACCTGCTTACAACCAAAACCTGCAACCAACAGAACTCAGACTACAAACATAAACCAGAAAGCTTAGGGGTGTTACAGTAACTACGTACTGACGATAACTGTCACGTTTAAAAGTAAAATATTGAGTTTGTGTTATATTGTGTAATAATGCACATGTAATAATGTCCTTAATATCTGCATCATTGTTCTTTTTGCATGCTTTTGTGTATTTATTGTTACAGACTCTTACCATCGCCATGAATATGCAGGTTGAGATAACTCTGCTACTGTGACAGCCTTACTGGAGATATCCATATATTCATGTGCAGATATCTGTTTTATACAAATTATAATACTTGACAAGGCTAATAATTCACACAATGTTCTATTCTTACTTTTGATTTAAGCTCATAGCACAAAATTGTTGCCATTAAGGAATCTGTAGATACAATTAAATCGTACTGCGGATTAAATCTAGTCTGGTCGTAATGTTTATTTGTTATTTGGCAGCGATGTGTGAAAATTGGGGATCTTGCTTCATCCTGTCACCCAGTGAAAAGAATTCCTGACATGAACAGGAGGCAATAAGGGGAGAGGAGCGTTCGGCGATGATGGTGATGACCTGTCACGCGTTGCTATGGAGAGAGACAGACACTCACAGCTCCTTTGCAGTAGAGGCGGATCTTCCCAGATGGGGTGCGCATGATGACTGACATCCTCTTCCTCACGCTAAGTGACAAAAAAAAAAAGCCAAGAGAGAGTGAGAGAGAAGAAGGCGGCGGAATAAGGAGAGAAATAACAGCACTGTGTGTTACAACAATGCCAAAGAAAAGAATCTGGCTCTTCTAAGGCTCAAACAGAAAATACTATTTTCATCTACATCTATAGTCCATTTGAGAAACAGACTACTGAGCGTGCTGCAGCTGTACATAAGTATGACTAATAAAAAATAACTGTACCTTGTAAACTCCAGCACATGAAGCAGTTCATATCTTTCCTCCGTTCCCAGCTAAATCAAAAGAGACACGAGAGTTAACTTAGTCCAAAAGGAGACACTTCAACCTCGGCCTTCTGAGACAACTTATCTTAAGTAGCACCAGCCAAGCCTGCCATCCTCATCCAATCAGCCTTAATTGTACTTAAATGTGTTTATCAGTTGCTTGCACTGAGCTCATGGAAGGAGAATAACAAGGTAAAATTCAATTAAGTTTCTTAATTGTGGACACTGCTAGGTACAGGACAGAGTGATTAAAGTAGATGCTTTGAGCTTTAGAAGGTCTAATAAAGATTAAGAAATTGTACAAACGTCTAGGAGACAAGATGTTCTGACCAGAAAAAAAGGGGGGGTGGGGGGAGTGGCTCTGGCCTTTCAGCCTCAGGCTCTTAGAGTGCAATCATCAGGTTAGCCAATTAAGAGAACAACAGGATGGGTGACCTGAGCGTTGGAGAGGACACACTGCATCAACTCAGGATATAATCACAGCAAATGTTGTGTTTTTCCATTACTGTGACCCAAGTGAAAAAACACTTTTAGTGCAGTTGTGTTTTGTTTTTTTTTAGCTCAAAATCTGAAAATCTGAAATCACGAAATTGACAAAGCGATAGTTCAATTTGTTCTTGGAAATGCACTTTTGATTTTTTCCAGGAATTAAACTGACAGACTGATTCACTGACACTGTAAATATATAGACAGGACGAGCAGTTGGTCAGCTTTAGCTTGTCCAAAGGTAACAAAATCTGTCACCACTTAAAGTGAAAATGCAGAAACAACTGCTGTTTTACAGTGGCTACGTGCTGGGCTATTTCTTGGCTATACAAAAAATGTTCTTTGAGTCTCTGCTGACTGTCTAACCTCTCCGTCAACTGACCTTATTTATTTTCAATCTTCGATTTCTTTCGAGTCAGCCACGTCAGCTGATTTCCACTTTTTAATCAGTCTTTGGGCTATACTGAGCTAACCAGCTGATGGCTGCGGTTTCAAACAATATAGTCCTGTGTGTGGGAACAATTTTAGCATCCAACTCACAACAAGGAAACCACATGAGGCTATTTTCAAAAATTCTCCTTTAATAAAAAGTCAAACTCTTCAAAGTGTAGGAATGTAGTACATCTATAAATATGTGTGTTTCAGTTGAGCAATAAATTCCCCACAGCTAAGGTACTACTGTTCTGCAGTCTTTCAGGCTTACTTATTCTCATGTCATACTAGAACATCATGGGGCCAGTATTACAGATTAAGTACATCTGTACGACAGGCTGCATGCCTTTAATTAAACTTGTCTCGTCCAACTTACCATTTCTACAATGACGCTGTCTGGGGTTCTGCCAGAAAACACGAAACCAAGGTTTCGTGCTGCTCTCACCAAAGCTCCTTCATCTTGAAATCAAACAGAGAATTTAAAATGTTACAAATAAAAACACCTGTACAAGATAACGTTAAATGTGAACCTGATAACAGCCATGTTCACATTTGGTGCATGAACCTGGCTCATCCTGATACATTTTCACAAAGAGTACAGTGGCTGAATCCTGTGCTCCAGGTACCCCACAGCGTGCATGAGGATTCTGCAGGGCAAGAAAAAGCTCTTTACTGTTGTTTTCTTTACAGTTCACTTAGCAGCTTCTCCTTGCAGCCACTCTACAAACCTCAAAGCTCCATATGACCACGACTGCTCAAAGCAATCAAGCAAAAAGAAGTTCTCTCTCTTAAAAAATGAAGATGAAAAGCTGATTTTTAAATCCAAGATTTGCTTTAAATACAATTAAAATGATCGGAAAGGCCAACACCTCTGATTTAGCTGCAGCCATATATTTGTACATTGTAAACTGAAAGCCCTAAAAATTTCTGGTATCAAAGAGTTGTCTTTAAGCCTACTAGGCTCATTAGAAATGTGCTTTGTTTTCAGGAAATATAATTACTGCTATTAAAGTCAACCTCTTTGCATTTATGCTAAAACCCATGTGGATATCGATAATATTCTTAGGGTTCAAGCATTAGACTTCACCTGTGTTGTCATAGTGGCAACTGTGATGTTTAGAAATATGTTGAGGGTTGGTAATTGGCAGCTGTCTGTTAAATTCATCTGTGAACATGACAGACTGTGGGATCGTGGTGAGGCTTAAAGAATGCATTTTGTAAACAGCTGAGTTCATTTTATAATATGATTGCCGGCTCATGTGTGCTCTGATGATTACATAAATGCCTTTACGAAATACTGGAGCCTGTAGTGGTTTGTTCCATTTGCTGTGACACAGAGGTCGGTAGATGGAAAATTAAATACTACAACAAAGAGAAATATCAAGGACACACAAGACCATTTATGCAGAGCACCTGGAACCAGGTCCAGACACAGCTGCAGAACCAGCCAGTTTAAAATGACATCGAAACGCGTCACTGGGCAAAATCTAAGCAGGGATAGGAGAAGTTTCTGCAACACTTGTCTTTGATACTGTCAAATAAAGGCAACATATGTTGCAAGAGCTAGTTCTTTTCTATTTTTAGCTGCTGTTAGGATGCATGTGTTAAGAAGACAGCTAAGCTTACACTGTGCCATTGGCTCCTTAAATAAGTAGAGGCAGGGGAGCTGGCCGTGCTGTTGCTTTACATATCAATGAGCAATAAATTTTGGTATTATGCTGGAGAATCTACTGTTTTGCTTCCTTTTATTGTTTCCAAATCTCTTATACATATGGCGTTCGTTGGCTGGTTCAGAACTAAGGATGATTAACGAGTACGTGCGGGCAATGTGCAGCCTGTCAAACTTGAAAGTGTACCTTGTGATTAAAGTTTCTTTTTCTTTTAGCTCCCTCATGCTACATCGTCAGGCCGTAACATAAACAACGGAAGAATCAAGAAGTCTGGCCAACATTAACGTTCTCAAATTACTTTGTGTGAACAGACATCACACACTCAGTGTAGCTACATACAATACTGCATTCCACGTAAAAGAGGGATATACCTGGAGATGCAGCTTGGTAGATGATTTTTCCATCCGTGCGTTCAGGGACTGCAGTGTGACAGATGGCCATCATGGTCATGAACTCCAGGATAACAGCAGCTGTAGGCTACAGGAAGAGGAAAGGGCACTTTGACTTTTAATGTTCTTTCATAAAACATGTAACAGAAGCAAAGCAACTACAAAGACCTTGATTGAACTGTAGAGAGAGACCGCAAGGACAGAGAGTACACGTTGACAGAGCATAATCAACCTGCGTGCCTTGCAGCCAACATACACGACCTGCTACAGCAGTCATTACAAATGTGAGACATCAGACAACTTCTTTTAATAACAGTATGCACTGTGGATTTGAGTGAACTGTCTGCTAGAGCATTTACTTCAACTTTTATGACACCCGACAGATGCAATTTGCTGCATCGTGACGGTTTAGTTTAGCAAATACGGTACAAAAATCAACTATGCTGCGAGTGTTATTTGTGACTACTGTTCAGGTACGTCCTTGTTTGCAAACTACCATCTCCAATCTGTGCTAAATGACTCTGAAAACAGAAAGCTTGAGACACTGTCTCACTAGATCACTAAACTACGCTCAGCTACTGGCAGAATTACATTTAAACACAAAGACTGCAACTTATACAACTCTTATCCGTGAGATCCTTGAAAAGGTACCATTATTAATTGCAGTCCTGACTCTTGATGAATTTCCGTAACAACGAGCAGCGTCTAAAGATTTATGACTCTATTTGTTTTAAAGCCGGCCTAAGCTTTGTCAAACTCTGAAATGCATGTATGTGGCTTCACTACTCACTAGTCAACTTTGGAGAGTATAATGACTGTGGATAACGAGCCAACAGGATCCCACAGAAACTGCCAGCTGCTGACAGTCTCATGCCCCCTCATCCACTATAAATGTGCTTCATTTAATAAAAGAAGGCCTATACACTGAGGCATTGTACTTTAATGAGGGGAGCAGTATGACTAACTTGCCATAGGACAGACTTAGACAGGCATCTGCTGAGGCTGGAGGACCACCACCTTGTAGTGACCGACTACAGCTGAGACATTAATATAAGCAGCCTGCAGGATTGCAGCAGGCCTGAATAACACAGCAACAGCGCACACAGCAGTCTGGCTGCAAATGTTTGTTAACGACTTTAATACCAGTCAATGAATTATGAATATAAGTCTCACAAACTGGTACTTTAGTAACACACATAAATACAGATAAATAAGTATATTTATCTTCCTTAAATAATACCAGAATAGTGCAAGATAGCCATGTAGTGATTGCTCAGAAGTGCATTTTTCACTTCCTTCTCAAACAAAAGGCTGCATCCTCACAGTGTATTATTAAATTTGTTCTTTCTGTTGGCCATGAAAACTGTGATGAGAGGAACAAAGGATCAAATGAATGACGGGGGGATGGGTGTTAAATCAAAAGGTCTTCTTGTAGATGAAAATGGAGTCTATTACAGTCCAGGTGGCAGTGAGAATCCCCTCTGCCTCCTAGCAGCATGCTAATCTGGCCTGGGTTGACAGGTATCCTCTAAAGGACAGGACTGTGTGTGTGTGTGCGTGTGTGCGTGTGTGTGTGTGTGTGTGTGTGTGTGTGTGTGTGTGTGTGTGTGTGTGTGTGTGTGTGTGTGTGTAACTGAGTTTTAAACTCCAAAAGTGCTGATATTTTTTCCAGCTTTCACCTCTTTAAGGGGATGTATGAGGGTTAATATCAGATGTAGGTTTAAGGTTAAAAGTAGGTCGTTGTTAAATGCTCTTTAAAGGATGGGATTTTTCCATATGCTGTCATGGCAACCCAATGATAATAATGCGACTCCAGGGAGTCGCAGGCGGCTACTCTGTGCCACGCCAAGACCTGGTCCAGCCAATAATCCCTTGTAAAACCACAACATGTTGCATTTGCCTTCTTTACAGTTGCTTGTGCACGGATTTATATCAGTCCACGTGGCCGTGGGCCCCTGCTTTCATCGTGCTACCATCTCATGGATCCAGCTTCAAAATACACAAACAGTAGGACTCGCATTGTTCTCTCACTGGGAAGCAGCTGAACCCACACGGAGGTTGTGCAGGAAAACAAAGAGAGAGAGATTGTCTTGCTTTTGACTTTCTCTGTCTCAGCATAACCAACATCACAGCTCATCCATTATCTTTTACAATCAAATCTCCAGACCTCAAAAAATGTTATCTGGGAAAGCCCTAACAAACAAATACGCATATATATAGGGTCAATATGTAAATACTTCCGAAAGCGTCAGCTTTAAGGTTATGCCACCGACTCCTCTCACAAGAACAGAGGCACAAATGTGAGCGTACGATATTAAGGGTGGTGGTAAACTAGGCAGGCAGTACAGACCATCTGAACTTTGCTCTGATGGCACAATTTGATGTGACAGGGAATACTGTGCTGCCTGTGCTGCCAGCTATCACCCCAAATGACTCCTGGGTGACGTGTGTCACAGCAACAGTGACAGACACTCATCACTTCAGACACAGCCCGTGTGTAAAAAAAGTTTAAGGGTGAAGAAGCTGTTGAAACTCTGTGGGCGTAGAACATGTCCAGTGAACAGGAAAAGCACTGGAGGGGATGCTTATTTTTGTCAACACTCTTAAGTCCCCTTTCGTTTGGCGTGCCACTCCCCTCACTGTATCAACACTACTCCTTTTGGATTAGTAATGTTTATGTAAGAAGCACTCTGAAGGCCATAAGACAAATTCCTTGTACCATGAGAATATCAGGTAATATGCGTCACTGTATTCAGCAGCTACAGCATTGATATACAAGTGCATTAACTGAACCAAAGTTTTGAAAGCTTGAAGTAATGTTTCAGAAATCTTGATGTTGCTGTTGTCATTGAAGTCCTTCTAGAAGCAAGCATGTGTAGCCAGGAGTCTAAAAAGACCTCCAAGCACTTATTCTGGCAAATATTTTGGAGAATTATATGCTCACCGGCCACTTTGCTAGGTAAACCTCGTTATTACTGGGTTAGACCCCTTTTTGCCTTCAGAATGGCCTTAATTCATGGCATAGATTCAACACGGTGTTGGAAACGTTCCTCTGAGATTTTGGTCCATATTGACGTGATGGCATCACACAGTTACTGCAGATTTGTCGACTGCACATCTGTGATGGAAATCTCCCGTTCTACCACATGCCAAAGATGAGTTCTGGTGACGATGGAGGCCATTTGAGTACGGTGAATTTATTGTTATGATCAAGTCTGAGATTATTTGAGCTTTGTGACAATCCACATTATCCTGCTGGGAGACATCATCAGAGGTTGGATACACTGTGGTCACAAAGGGATTGACATGGCCTGTAGCAATACTCAGGTATTGTTCACCAGCCTGCACTTTCAACTTCAGCGAGTCATCTTGACCATATCTACATTGCTGGTATGTTATTGGCTGATTAGATATTTGCATTAATGACCAGCTGAACATGTGTAATCAAATGACCGGTGAGTGTATATATCAACTTTAATTTCAGTGTTCAGTGGAACATAAATGCTGCATGTTTATAATCATCAGTCATGACAAATATGATTCAGAACAAAACTGAAGACTTTCCCACAATGTTTTTTGAATTCTTTCCCCCTTGATGTTTTACTTCTTCAAAAAGATCTTTCTAGTAATAGAATTCTGACATCGTTTTCAATTCAGGATGCTACTCTGAAAGCGGTTAAAGCAGCCAGCATGCCTACAACATCTTTTTACGCGGGGTAGTTCTCTCTTACTCTAGAAGCTGTCTCGGGAAAAAAAAAAGGGAGAAAAGAAAATCTATTATTTATTACAATCCAATAGATTAATCATGCTGAATCATTGCCAAAATGCATACAGACTGCGGTTTCCAAACAGCCGTTAGTTATGCACCATAATTACAAACTGGCGAGGGGCTATCAATATGAAACTAAAGCAGATCTTAGACAAACTCAATGTGTGGAGAGATTCTGCTGTCATAACAAAGCAAACATCACAGTGGGATTACTACTTTCCCTGGGCGGTACTACTGCACCTAATTAGATGTGACATTCTGCCTCCCCCACACTGCTCTGCAGCTCAGTGACTCAAACAGCCAATCAATCACAGTTTTCACCCACTGCATGACTACAGGTGGTCATTAGGGCTACCTCTTAAATCCTGAAAAACATGGCGAGATAGTGTGTATCTCACTGCTCTTGTCAGAATCGCCTAATCGGGGTGTAAAGAAACAGTAATCCACCCCTCAGCAAGATTTTAATTAAACTGATTTTAAAAACAATTAAATCCATTGGTTGCTAAATTTGTCTTGCAAGATAATAACATGAGGCAAGCATCGCCACGCCCATATTACCATTTTTACGGACACAAAATACACACCAAAAAGAGTCTATTTAAAATGGAAAAGAAGACATTATGCAAGTGTGCACAATTAGATTCTAAATCCTTCTTAATTTTGTTTTAAACAGCAGCAGTGACTGCAGGCGGGTGACAGGGAACCTTGACATTACTTACGTGATTACTTTGGAGGTTTTCCAGTAAGCTTGGGTCATTAAATCCTGCCTCATCTGATGAGTGTGTGCTGTGCCTGGAAAGAGGAGAAGCTGAAGTCAAAACAACAGAACATACTGGAATCCTTAATAGCAACACTGTACAGCACTGAAGGCCAAGTGAAACATGCCGTCCTGACAGCAGACTAGACTAGTATAAAAAAAAACAACCCAAATGATTAATCTGCATCATGATCGCAGCATACTCTGTCAACAACTGAGAAGATCAAAAGGAGACAGAATTACAGCTTCTGAGCTGCTTTTGACAGTTTTCAAAATGAAATAATAAGCAAGACAAATGTATCTCTAAAGTACAAAGAGACACTTCTTGTGCACTACTCTAATGTGCTAGACTCTCTGTAAGCCTGCATGCAATCCATGGGTTTCTTTAACATTTAAAAGCAATGCTCTGAGCTGCCAACCACTGTGCAGCCTGGCAAGTGTAACTGAACATTGTATCAAGGACTAAAAACAGAATTCTAACAAAAAAACATAAAGATGAGAGTAAAGTTGCAGCTACCCCAAAAAATATTATATAATGTCCATTGGCTCCTGTGACATTTTCAAACGCTTTCTTTCATCTGTAATATACCACAAAACTACAAAATATTCAGTGTGATAGATATTTATAACAAAAAGATTGACAAAGCTATCAAAATACACTCAGCTCAAGAGCATCTTCAATATCAAGCCCAAAAATAAATAAATAACTGAACTGGACAGGAACAATCATGTCCAGTGCCACTTTTTAAAAAAATCTTGGACTCAATAGAGTAGCTTTGTATGATTCCCAGTTCAAAATCATCTTTATCTTATATTGCCCCCTTTATGCATCTCCTCAGTTCATCCACTGTCTACAGGAAGCAGTTGGGGCTCCTCTCCATTAAGCCAGTTTAACTTCTTACAGGCGACCCCTTGCAATCAAAAGGTTTTAGCAGTGGGAGGGTGGAACTTCTGTGCTCACAGCCACAGGGGTGGGACATGAGATGATCATATTAGGGACATCCATTTTTACTGGCATGATGCAGGACTGAGAAGAGAAAAGAACTGTCTGAATCAGAGTGTTTAGAGCACTCTATTAGAAAGACTTACAGGTGTGAGAGTGTAGAGATATACCTAATAAAGTGGCCACTGAGCGCAATTACATTTTTTGTTTGTTTACCAACTTGTCTTTTCAGCTCTAGAAGAAAATAATTTACACTCATACTGGCAGCACACTGCAGATCTCACAGCCAGTGCTTGGTGCCAACAGTATTGACATTTGCTGAATAAAGTATTAGCCACAGCGTAGCCAGAATGCAAATGCTGGTCCCCCTGGGGCTTCAGAAATGGGATGTACAGTGCCACTGTTTCGGATTTTGTCCATGCTGGCAGAAACAGATCATCCTTTGACAGAGCAGCGTCCTGAAATGGGATGTTATCATTTCCCAAGGAATCCACACAAGTACATTTATTCATTATTCTGTTTATAAATCATATTCTCTTCCATCATTTCCATAAATAAGAAATGGTTTTCCTCTTTGCTTTAGAAATCAATCAACGCATGAGGAACCGCATACAGGGACAGCAGACAGGCTGAATTTCTGGCACCTAAAAAAAGTCCACATTACTCAAAGACTAATCAAGCTCTAATGAATTACTGGAAACCCAATTAGTCTCTTGCCAGACGCACTTTTTAATTCTGGCAAGTCATGCTAAACTTCAGAAACAACAATTTCTGATTAATAAAAGGAAAGGATGTATTTTTCTGCCCTGTAACAGTGGCTCAGGGCAGTGATTCTGTAGCCACCAGCCACTCGCTGGCTCTCTAGTAGGGATCAATTTATGATTCCGTGATAAATAGACCTATAGATCGGGGAGACAGCAGCTTTGTCCATGGCACTGGGGTTTGATAGAAATGTTACCGAGACTGCCATTAGCAGCCATAATTCTTTTTAATCCCACAGGATATGCTGTGCAGATCCCAGAGAGCCAAGCCAGCTAGTAATACTCCATCTATTGCAGAGAAAATAGAGCTTTGGAGGGAAGGAAATATAGGGTAAAGACAGCAATGCAATTAAACAGCCGGGCAGGAGTCGATATTGTGTTACCCCTACATAGATGCACTGGAGGTAGGGAAATTTATCACACTTACAGTCTTTATTAAAATCTGTCATGGGGAAATAGGAAAACAATGTCTGCATTTTTAAAAACCTCCATGAATATAAACAAGGAGGGCAGATACTTCAGCTAAATAGGTTAAAGCTTTGGCTCGTACACTGCAAATATACAACCACTCACAAATGCACGTATAGGAGCTACTCAGCACCTCTTTATATATGTATATGACATAAAACACGCAGGTTCACACAAAGCCTGAATGCACTGTGTTTCCATCATTAGTGTTTTTACCCCTATACAGGAAAGAAAGCCCTCCATCTTTCTCTACAGCGTATCTCGCCATGTCAAATGTCTTGATGACATTTGCGAGGCGCGAGGCCGAGTGAGCAGGACGGTCAGCTATTGATTATCTGCCAGCACACAAAGATCCTGTCACTATGGGAACAAGGGTGCTGGCTGTTCACAGTCAATAACCAGGGACCAGTTCCAGATCAAACCTGTGACGCAGCGAGCCGACCTGTTACAGTCAGAAGGACATAATAAAGTTTTAGCCACATCAGAGGTGTCAGCAACCTTGTTTTTCTAATCTCTCTCTTCAGTGGGGGGGGGGTAGCAATATAGTGCGACATGCCTTCACTGAAGTTGGCAACATGATGTAAAGCAGCAAGACTCAATATTTTGGCATAATAGGTATTAACAAACAGGCTCCAATCCTCCATGCAAAATGGATGAGACACGCCCATGCTGTTAGTGCAGATCTCAACACTGGAGCAGATGGATCTCAGAAGCAGGACCGTGTGCGTGTGCGTGTGCGTGTGTGCGTGTGTATGCGTGCGTGCATGCAATCACTGTATGTGTGAGAAAGAGAGAAAATAAGTGGGTGTGTAGCTTCCAGCTGAAAAGTTTGATATTAACTGGGGAAAAGGAGAATGTGCTGCACAGCTTCAGCCTCAGCACAGCATGAAGTAAACGGTGGGAGGCTTTGTCTATCACTTCCCCGTTAGAAAGTCACAATGCAGAAATACTCACACAGTTCATAATGAATGCTAGTTCATGTGTTTATAGCTGTACATTTATGTCAACAGATATATATATATATATAGAGAGAGAGAGAGATTCAGGAGCCACAGTCACATACAGCACGTCCCAGAAGTACTGAACGCACAGAGAAAACAAAAAAACAAAACACACACTGAGGTATTGTGTTCAAAGTCACCATTTCCACACGGCAAGGCAGCACTAATACATCACAAAAGCAGAGAGCGAATAAAAACAACCACCATTTCACACCCATCATCTTACCAGTCGTCCTCTGCAAAACTACCCTCCTCAGCCTCGGGGACGTGACTGTTGGAGCGAAAGTGGAGAACAAAAAGCATCTTGTTGACAAAGCATTACGTTAACATGTTGCTGGAATGTGCAGACGCCAGGATTTTGGTTAAAATGGGATCGGCCGAGGAGTTGGAATATGGCAGGTTAGCTAAGGTACTGGGGGTTAGGATATCAGCGCTGGTTACAGCAGCTCCTCTAATCAGTTATTTGTTTAATGAATATTTTGACAGCTGTGCAAAAACATTCATATTTGACACTTTATTGCCAAGAGCTACATACTACCAGCAATCGGATATTTTAGTAAATAACACACTGAAGTCCCATTTTTATACCCACACCATTGAAGCATAACAATCAACCACTAGGCATGTTCAGGAATATAAGCAAGTAACTGTAATTTGGCATCTTAACCAACAAATTAATATTAATGTGCTTTAATATTTAAAAAAAAAAAAAAGTAAATTTAAAAATTCTTGGATGTAACAATAATGACATTTTAGCATTAAAAATGTCCTTTTGATTAAAGACCTTGCACATGCTGGTGGATTAACCATTATTATCAGGGCAGCTGTGGCCTAACCCTCACAGTGCATGGCGGTCAAATAAATTTAAAGCAGTGTAGGTATAAAATGCAGGAAGAGTTAAAATTTATAAATGAAATAAATAGAATTATTTCATAATGACACTTGCTGCACTTGAAACGTGACCGTTATAAATGATGTAAGTTAGCTAATCTGGAACCTCCCAGTGGATACCCTGTAAGGCTGATAACAAGAAAACTGGATGCACATAAAAACTACAAAATAAGGTCATTATACTAGGTCATTGTTACTACAGTGGAGATTTTATATTAAAATGTTTGAAGAGAAAATTCAACAAAATAGAAGGAGAATAAATTCCAATAAAGACAAAATTAGCAAAAATATGAATTAATGGGAAAGATTTTATTATTGTAGCAGCAGATATCTGTCACTACTGCATGTATATTTTAATGGTCAGCAATGAATGCAGTATTATTTTTGATTTGTGCAGTGTAGCTGACCAGACAATGAACTCCCATTCCATTTAGCAACATTAATTTCATGCCGTGATGCTTACAGTAGATCTTTTATATAGAGTAAAGAAACACTGTGACTCTTTGCATTAACAACAAACCCGCCTGTCTGCAGACAAGCTGATGTGCAGCATCCAACATACTGTAAGTAGCAACTAAATATCCCTTAAAACACATTTTTGAGTTCTGGAATTTGAGCACATCTTTACAAAACTGTGCTTTTCTCTAGTCTTTAATAAAACCCAGGAGGATTCTGGGAGCCTCCCTCAGATTGGGACTCCAATCCAGTGGAATTAATTAATGTCTACGCCCTTGGGGATGTCTTTATTAATTACAGCAGCACTTAATTTGTGTAGAGGAACACACGCGGGCGGCAGCGTCGGGGGGGCTTTGTGTGCGTGTTCTGGTACCAAATTACAAGTCACGCTACAGAGTGAGATCTATACACATGCTTGTTCACTCATTTGTAGAAAAATATGCCACATTTTATCTTTGCTTTACTCACATAATCCGTTTTGTGCCACTACTTACTGCTTGATACATAAAAGTTGATCTTTTGAAATTAAAATATGGGTTAAAAAAGGATGCAAGTATGTTAATTCCAGAATTTAAAGTTTAATTAAGCAAGAGCTGTCTCCAAACTACTTCTATCCATATTTCATGGTTAACTTCAAGCAAACAGACAGCTAAAAGCATCTATAATAGGAACGGAAGGAGGTACCAGTTATTCCTGTTATATAACAATGTGCAAACCAGATTCAAGCATGTCAGACTTCTTTACTTCTGTGTATTATGTTAAGATAGATGTTGGGTGTTTATATCAGTAAATATATTCTTTAATACTGCTTTGAACAGTGCAGTACATGTTCTTCATAAGATGCTTTTTAAGAAGTAGTGTATAGGGTTTATGTTTAAGCTACATCATTTTTAAAATACTTACTGCTCCAAACTGTATGATGCTCTATTAAAGACCTCTAAAATGCCGCCAATGAGTTAAATCTTACGGATGAAATAAAACACATTTAAAAGCACAAATCAAAAACTCGCAACACAAATCATTAATCTTCTTTCATTCATTTCAGCTAGAGCATAATAGCGCAGCTGATGTTGTTACTGTGTGTTGGATTATGAATACAGTGACCTTTAGAGTCAACAGTTTCTGAGCTATCTAATTTTGGAAACTCATAAGAAGAAGTAGAAAAGGATAAGGAAGAGATGGCCAAATGATGGCATCTTCAAAAGTCTCGCCTTATTAGAGCTGGTCGTCTTCCCTCCTGCTATGAAACTCTCATCCATATTTATCAGTTGCGTAACAGGGAGTCGGCCTTTCAGAGAATCAAAGAAAACGTTTCTAGGCTTTTGAGGGAAGAGTGTCTGTACCTGATAACCAGTAGGTTTACCCAAGAAATATAACCATAAAACCAAAAAAAAAAAAAACCCTCACACCAAATATTACATACCAGGAAGATCACACATATCTTTAATCCACATCAGCAGTAGTTAAAATATAAATATCAGCAGCAATTTTGAAGGTTTTACACCATCAGCACGTACAACACTTTACATTGTTGACCCAGGAATTGACAACGAGAAACTGTCAGCGCTCCCACTGGGCTCGCAATCACAGTCTAATGAAAGTACAGAGAACTCCAAATAAAATACTCCTTTGTCCTTCAGCCTGCACTTCATCAATCACGCTTTTAATTGAATCCTAATGGGATTAAACATGTACTGTCACGCCTGCACTTGCTTTGATTCTGTGAGCACACTCTGCTCTCCCACTTGTTTTGCATCCGCTGAGGCTCATTATCTATGCATGAAAATGAAATGATCAGGAAAAAAAAAACACATTTAGGAGTGATTTAACATTTAATGTTGAACTCTAACTTAAAGAACTTGCGAGCTAGAAGAGCTGAGGAAAAATACATTCATTTTGGTCAAATTCCTGTGTTTACAATAAGATGCTGTGAGTTACCGACTTATATTAAAACATCATCGAGCTCCGCAGCACACAGAAAATACTTAGAGGTATAGCCAGTCTTCACAAACATCTCCAACATGACAAACAATGAATGAAAAGCCACGACGGAGAGTGCAAAGTGCCTTTGCTTGCAACTGCCTGTCATCCTTTTATTTTTAGTTTATGTCGAGAGGAGCACTGATGTAGCTGCTAATGAGAAGGCAAGGGAGGAGAAAGAAACGCCAGATGTACTCTGATGCACACTCGGCATTTAATGAAGGCAATATGGGTAGAGGATGTGAGGACAAAGGCAGCGAAAGAGGAAAAACAGGGCGGAAAACTGAACATACCCATAAGCCACACCAGCGATGGTGCACTTCTTGAACTGCATCACGTTGCAGGTGAGAGTTCCTGTCTTGTCAGAGAAGATGTATTTCACCTGAAAGGAAAGCGAAATTCAGGTTAACACCCTGAGAGAGCTCTTTCAAGTGTTAGCACAGCATAAGATATATTGCGAAGTGCAGCGTTTACCTGGCCTAATTCTTCATTCAAATTGGAGGTGCGGGCCATGGCAGGGGTATTTGTGGGCTCGTAGAGCATATCAGTGTCCTAAAACCAATCACAGAGGGATTTCAAATGTAACTTCAATAAAGAAACAACATTTTTGGTAAAAATCTTCATATCGCTGTAGAAATTAAAAACAAAGTCTCCCAAAACACTGATGCGTCACTCCAATCCTGACAGTCAATTTTCCCTGGAGATAATAGTGAAGCGACTGTCCCAAATATAACTAAAAAATTACTCACTAGAGCTTCATCTAAAATGTATAATGAATAAAAGTTGCTCAAAATAACTTTTCCAAAAGAAATGCATGATTCCTCAACCCAGATATTTGGTGAAGTTGACCTACTTACTAGAGATATATTAAAGCACAGTCTGAACCAAATGCTTACCAGCTATTAGATGTGTTTTCCCTTTGCAGTGCTATTTACAGATGTCAATGCATAGTGTTTATGCATTAAGTGATTTTTAAGGTCATTTTGATGATCCCATGTTGCCACCTTGCAATAATCAGTGTTTGCACTTCATGGGAGCACCATGTGAAGCTGGAACAGGTTGGAATGTAGTATCATCATCTTATATAGATGACATGGAGCATGTTTTTTCAAATTTTGGCTTCTTAACAGATCATGTGGATGCAAAGCAAGATTAACATGTGCCAACCTGACAGACTTCAGTCCAATATTTAATCTTTCTTTAGCTCTTTTTGGTCTCTATCAGCTCCAGAGGAAAATATCTCATCTATGCTTACAGTTGCTTAATTTACCCATCATTTATTTCATGCTTCTTGTAGTTTTTCCAGAAACAATGCTGATGAGAGAAACAAAACCGTTAAGAGATTAAAATGCTACTCATGAGTGTTCATCGCTCCCATTTCCCATTTTACAAAAGATTAAGTGATTTGATCCAACGGTAAAGACTGAAGCTGTGATGGCTGATAAGTGCACTATGCAGAAACACTGCCCGACCATCTTGATTTCTTTATGTTTATACAGTGATTAAGTGTGTTTTCTTCCCTTTAACATATTAAATAATAAATGCTCACAATATAACAAATGATGCAAGTAGAAGAAAAATTGAAGTAAATGAGAACATGAAAGGTTTTTTTTGTTTTTTTGCAGTTTTGAAACTTCATTTACAAAAAGAAAAAAACACAGCACATCTATCTGAAATTCACAGTTTAATGAAATAAATATCTTCAACTCACCCAGTTGATAAAAAAGGCTTGGATGAACTTGATGACCTCCAGTGTGACCAGAAGACTGATGGGGATCAGGTTGTTGAACAGGATAATGAAGGTGAGGAAGTTGAGGCCAAAGTTAGCTGCCCCGCCATCTATTAGGGGATGAGTTTTAGACAAAAAAAAAAGGAAGTAATACACAGAAGACTTATCAGTGCTGGTTCATATATATGTTAGTTAAATTAATATGCCCAAAGCTACTTCCAGCCAATGATCAACATTATCCCAATCCGGAGAATGTTTTGGGTTAATATCGTCCATTAGCTGGAATTAACCATTTCTTCCGCCCAATCTCATCCTCTTACAACTCAACCGATTAGCAATCCAATTTAATGTCCCACAGATTGAAAGTAGCGAACAGGGACTGAACTATCTCAAATGTCATTATTGTCACAGCAGCAGCCTTGGCATCCAGCATGATCCAGGCAATGATTCCACAAAGCACTATGCAAAATGATGCTGGTTCCCCGAGAGCCCCGAACAATTGGCAATGATCAACATGTAACCCCACTGACACCAAATATGAAAACAGGAGGGTTGTGATTTACCTTTCCTCAGCTTGCAGCAGGTGCAAATGTTACCTTCCTAAACCCAAGCCTTGATCTTAGCATTGCAGTTGAGAGGGCCGGCCCTCCCCCCCCCATGACAGAACGATTGCAAAACAAACCAAAGAAACGGAATGATAGAAAGAAAGTGGCGGAATGGAAGCTACTGCTACGTACAACAATACATGTAGGAGGGAAAACATTTTCAGAAGTGGGGGGAGGGAGACAAACAGATGCTCTCAAGACAAAGGAGGGAGATTCAGTCCATAGCACATTCACAACCAACAAGGAGTGGAAAAGAGTGGGTGGATTATGCCAGCAAAATACTTTGGGTGTTAATGATGATCACCTCATTTCACTTTAGTAGCCATCTCATTATGTTACGCAGAAATGCTACAGCGATACTTGACTGGACCAGTGGAGAATCATTAAAACCTTAGCAAACAGGACATGCACAGGTCACAAACAGTATGTGAACATAATATGTTCTAACCATGTGAAGTTTCCTGCAAATTGTTTGGCTGCATTATGCTAAGTGGGTTTTTCATGATTTTGAATGGCATGTCCATGCAAGGGTGAGAAAACCACATTTCCTCCTTATCATGCTGAAAGCAGAAGTGACACAAACAAAGGCCAGTTAGGGTTGCAACGTTTTGCAGAAACAGTCAGCATGACTCCCTCCGAAATCTCTCTGAACTGAATGAAGGAATGTGAAACAAATAACCAAACATCTCGGAAACTGGATTAGTTAGGTTGTCGAGATGTCAAAATCAAAGTCATTATTTACCAGGCATGCACAATCACAGTCTTCTGTGTGATATGTGGTGGGCTAACGCTGTGTTCCTCCCTGCATTTACTGTCATAATGTTGGTGAGTGGGTGAAGTTAAAATAATTTAGGAAAACAATTTAGGTGTAATGTAGGTGTGTGTGTGTGTGTTTATGGCAGTTTCCCCACCTCTCTCTTTGGCCACAGGTTGGAAAATATGCACTGGACAGAGCCTCAACAACTCCTTATGGAAATAAAATCAGTCTCAAGATGGATGCTTGCTTTATAATTTACACTCCCCTCAACACTTTGATACGGAGTCTTTTGAGTGTGGGTTTAAATGCCATTGAGGACACTATTAAAACCCTTAGAAAACCAATTGAAGCCAATGCAACACCTTATCAAAAGGGTCAGTGTAAGCCATAATGCAAGCTTGAACTGACCAGGGCACAACGTCTCCTACACAGGCCTATCAGGGTACAGAATAATGGCCAGAGCATCACGATAATCACTTTGCATACCAGGTTCAGAGCTTCATCACAACAGACACGAGTTTAAGGAACTGAGCAGCACAAATTTTGAACCACAATGACGTCTGTAATGTCAACATTAAAATTGAGCCATCTTTTATAATGGTTGGAGAATAGAAGTAAAAACTAAGCAGCTTTTCCCTTCTACCCCCCACCCACCCATCTGTTCTTTAAAAAATCCACACACACAAAAAAAGAAAGCTGCAGAGGCATTTAGAAAATGTCAGTTCTTGCCCCTTGGGCTGCACCACATGTTGTGTTCAGGCAATAAACACGTATAAGCCTCCTGCCATGAAAAGCTTCCTGAGCACAACCTCATCTCCTTTGCAGTCAAAGTAAACGCTGCTCTTCGTTTCTTGTGAAAAATGAGGTGGGAATAAATGACGGTCTGAAGCTTGGGAACTGCAAAGCGTTTAACGTGGCACTAAAAATGGTGGAAAAGTGAGACACTGTTTGCATCAGGCACTGAGAAAAAAAAAAAAACTAGACGAAGGTATAAGAGAGCTGGAGGGGAAAAACCTATTGTTGGATCCCTGGTATGTGCTTGTCCATGGCATGGGCCCATACAAAGTAGGGCAACCATATAGGGGGCGAGGGTAGGGGGCTTCATTTGCTTAGCAAAGGCAGAGCTTCAGTAAGGGGTTAGTAAGGGAGGGTCATTCACGGATGGCCAAGGCTTTTAAATGGTTGTTACCTGGAGCTGTTAAAAAAACGACAACAAAGAAAACAACAAAATCAAACAGAACATTAGAAAGGAACAAAAAAGTACAGCAGCGCAGTGATATTCAACCATTTTTCAATCACACTCACTCACAACACGTTTATGCATGTCACAGCTGTCTTTTCTCAGTTAACAGGGAATTCACTTATTCCCACATTGCCACATATTTCACTTGTAATGCGAAATGTAGTTTTTAACTGAGGCAAACATAAAAAGGGCACGACACATACCAGCATTTAGGAACTTAAAACGACAAAGAAATAAGCTGATATGAACAAGTGAGACAAAATATGTGGAATTAGATGTGCAGCGTAGGCTATTGGGACTCTTACAGTTGAGATCCATGTACCAAGCATCATTGCCGTACTGGTACTTCCAAATGGTTTGGCCAATGGAGCAGACCAGAGAGATGGCCAGCAGGCAGCCAAACAGCACAAGAATCTGAAAGTTGGTGATACGCTCCACATTGGACAGCTTCAGGGGAGGACGTGTGGAATTCTGGGTAACACATGAGAAAAAAAGATGTGGTAAAAAAATGAAGAAGTAGAATAAACAGTTTCTGTTTGGTTACAGTAAGAAAGAAAGAAAAAAGGCTCATTATCTAAGCCACTGTAACAAACTGCTTACAGAGCATGTGACGTCTCAATACTAATACTTACTGAGAAGGAACGTGACTTCATTTTACAATTTCTAGAGACAAATAATGGTAATTACTAAACAAATGTGATGTACCTGCATGAGCTTCGTATCATGTCCTGTGTAGACGACCACCCCGTGGATCCACTGTGTGTTCCTCAGCTGGGCTCCTCTCAATAAGATCTGGTCTGGACCCAGTGGTACTGTGCTGTATTGAGAAACACCACTGCTGTTTGTCCTTTTAAATACTCTCCCCATCTCACCCTGAATCAATAAATGTTGCTCTTACATACAACTACTGAATTAATATTAACCTCTGAGATGCTTTATTGATAACCATGCATATAGTAAGAGTGATCAATAACTGAAAGCCAATTTACAATGCTGTGAAAAAATGTTTGCCCACTTCCTGATTTCTTAGATTTTTGCATATTTATCACACTTGCATGTCTCAGATCTTCAAACTAATTTTAATATTAGACAAAGATAATCTGAGTAAATATAAAATGCAGTTTCTAATTGTGATTTTAATTATTAAGGGGAAAAAAAGCTATACAAATCTACGTGGCCCTGTGTGAAAACGTAACTGCTCCCTAACCCTAATAACTGGTTGTGCCACCCTTGGGAGCAAAAACTACTATCAAGGCTATGCGATAACGGAGTTTTTCACATCGCCATAGAGGAATTCTGGCCCACTCTCCTTTGCAGACTTGTTTTACTTCAGCCCCACTGGAGGGTTTTCAAGCATGGCCGGACATTCTCTTCCAGGATTTTCTGGTAGAGAGAAGAATTCCTGGTTCCATCAATTACAGCAAGTCATCCAGTTCCTGCAGCAGCAAAGCGGCCTCAGACCATCACACCGCCACCACCATGCTGGACTGCTGGTATGATGTTCTTCTGATGAAATGCTGTCTTACTTTTACGCCTGATGTGACGGGACTCAAACCTTCCAAAAAGTTAAACTTTTTTCTCGTCAGTCCACAGAATATTTTTCCAAGTCTTGGGTATCATCAAGATGTATATTTTTGTTTTTGTCAAATGTGAGATGAGCATTTGTTTCCTATTTGCTCAGCAGTGGGTTTTTGCTCCCCCAAGGAGGCCATTTTTGCCAAGTCTCTTTCTTACAGGTGAATCGTGAACTCTAACCTTAACCGAGGCAAGTAGTGAGGCATGAAGTTCTTTAGATTCTGTTCTGGGTTCTTTAGTGACCTCCTGGATGAGTCATTGATGTGCTCTTGGGAAGGTTCATTACTGTTCCAAGTGGATAATGGTCAAGGGTGGCACAGCCAGTTTTTAGGTTTAGGGGCAGTTACTTTTTCACACAGGGCCAGGCAGGTTTGGATAGCTTTTTTGAAAATGAAATCATCATTTAAAAACTGTATTTTCTATTTGCCCGAGTTACCTTTGTCTAATATTAACATCTGTTAGATGACCCAAAACATGTAAGTGTGACAAAAAAACAAAGAAATCAGATTATGAGTGCAAATTCTTTTCACAACACTGCATGAATCGTGGCAGCATTCTATTTATAAACTAAAACATATAATTTATATCAATAATAAAAGCTACACATAAGCATAAAACAAGTCACAACAAAACTGGTATTGATCCAAGCTTTAAGGGTTAAACGTCTTGAGGCTCAGTTTTTAAACAATTCCCACCAATAGGATCACTCCAAAAGTGAAATGCAGCTTCTGGTAATAATATTCATGTGAAAATAACTTTATTTTAACAGACTTCTAGAATCAAGCCATGTTATCCTAAAAGCACCCATATAGCATGTAACACACTTTCTGTAAAATGGTAAACAAAATCTTCTTTCATTTAGTCAGCAGAAATATGAAAGATGCCCTTAAACCTCATAATGCACTTATTCTGGCTCTGCTCCTGACTAATGGGCTATTAAGTTACTACGAGGGGCTGAGAACCAGCCATGGAGCTCTGCATCTGAGCCCACCTGTGTCCTTCCAGGCGGATGTTCCCAACAAACTCATACAAATGTCGGTTTGGGCTTTCACACTCCATCCGCCCAGAGAGACGGTTCAAGCTGTCGATTTCTTTTATGTCTGCAGTCACTTGGAGCCCCTGTCGGCGTAGTTACAGCAGCATTAAATCACTCTGTAGTTCTCATTGTATGGAGTTGTATAAAGAAAGATAAATAAAGAGATATTCACCTGTCTAATTTTAAGGTTTGTTTCTCCATCCAGGTTAGATGTTTCAATGTAGCACATACCCTGTGGTTCACTGTTGTGGGGGGGAGAGGATTTAGACACTTGTGTTAGAACATAAGAGTAAAACGCCTTTCAACTATATATTACAGTATATTTAACCTGTTCTTGTTTTATATGCTAAGAATTGTATATGATATTGAAATGCAAAAAGCAAAGGTAGTATTGATTATTTTCTAATAATCACAACTATTAATGTAAAGTTTACAATCAGATTCTAATGATTAAACACGAAACTAAATGTAACATGGAAAATAGCTACAACAGAACAACAGCAGAAGATTAGAGCACTGCAAACAAAGATGCTGCATGCCGGCCAAAGAGGCCACTCAGGAAGTGCATCAATGTTTTACTGAAGTTTGCCATTTATTGTACAGTAAACATCCTTAGGGAGAGACATAACATCTTTGTTTGGTGCTGCCCCTGAGCTTAACTGTCTTTCAAGAAAAGTTAAAATACGCGGCGAAGGGACAGAGAGGAGAAAGAGAGCGAAAACATCAGAGCGGGGCGATCTGAGTGAGCAGGCATCCCGTGCACAACAAACAAAGCAAACAAATGGGCCTCTGACAGAATCTGGGCACAGGGACAGAGTTAGAGCATGCCAGTGGTTAAGGTGAGCTGGATCGCTGGTTAGCTACTGTCTTAAGTGACTAATATACTGAAGACAATGGAGCTCTACAAGAATTAGCGAGAGGTCTGGCATCTGCTGCTTTGGCCGTCAAATAAGTTTTGTTTCATGGAAATGAGCAAAAGTCTGTTGCAATGGCCAGGAAGTGAATTCTACAGTACAACTCTTTGCAGAATACTGCTTCGGTGCAGAACGTGATGAGGAATGTTCACAAAACTATGAAGCCAAGATGATTTCAAGCTTTTTCATCTTGGAATGTGACTGCATGCAACCTGCCACATTAAAACAAACTGTTGCATTCGGGGTGCCATGCAAGCCATGCAAGGAAAACATAATCACACCCAAAAAAAAAGAATCTATGAAAAGGGGCACATGTTTTAGTACCAGACGACTCCATCTACTCTGAGCACATTTAGAGGTTTCAGCCAAACACTTAAAAGTCTCATGTTACTAATATAAAATAAAATGCAACATAATAACATTACTGCCAATATTATGGATGCAAAACAATGCAGATAAAAGGGGGGAAGAAAGAAACTTGGTATTCTTTGACTGAGGCGCTTCAATATCTGGCTGTCGCCATCATAATCACAGGCCTCTTCCTTCCATGAGTGTGGGAAATAAAAACTGTCTCACTATGTATCAGGAGAATGCCTCATTCGGTACACACGGGCCCTATCTCTCCCACTGCTGTTTTGTTTTCAGTGTTGCTGGTTTCCTGACCTGGATGACAGAATGACGAGGTCAGCCGGGAGGTGATCCCCGTTTGCCGCTCTGACTACTTCCCCAACAGCCACCTGATATTAGCAACCACGCATCAGCAGGGGGCGAGAGAGACACAGTGTGGCAGTTGTTGGCACAGGTGGGGGGTGGGGGGGGAGCAAAAAGTAGGAATGGAAAGGATCAAAAATAAACAGACAAACAGCAAACACATAAGGGGAGAGAGACAACTGTTTCAGTTTTAGGTAGATGAAAAAGAGCACAATGATCAGTCCTGTATGATCAGAGGTATGGGTATGTTCCCCTTTTCGCCAAACCATTTCGAAACAACCAAAGAGCTGGAAGCACTTGAACACTGTGCCAAAAGAGGAAGTTTTTAACAGAAAGACTTCCCTGTGCCATTTTATAAAGGTACTGAAAAACAATATTCAGCAGATTTGAAGTGAAATATTTTTAAAGGGAGCAGAAAACCACTCCAGGCTTAAATGTCCTTTTTAACAGCGGGTCCAAATGGTTTTTGAAAAGGTGAAGGAGGTAGGTAGGCTCATGACTGATCAAATCTAATTCAAAATCACATTACCATTAACCCACCTATGGAAATGATGGTTATCCTGCCCGGGTGCAGAGCATTTAAATCCTGAAGTGTATTGCTTTTACATTGCTTTATGAATGATTTTCAAAAGCATTTTGACAATGTGGATTCAGTATATTATCTAACCATCGTTTCCTTAGGGAGAGCTGAGAGAGAGCACGAAGAATAAAAAGAGAAAGAGGGAGAAATTCCCCACAATCTGGCAGCAGTGCCGGCTCATATACCTGGATGATAAAATGACAGCATCCGCAGGAACGAAATCACTGCCATTTACTCTAATAATATCGCCCACTTCAACCTGTGAAAATAAACTGATTATGCTGTGGGTTGCCAATAAAACAGCGTAAAAGAAAACATGAGCTCAACATTAGGAGCAAAAAAAATTCACAGCTTGAAAGAGTAGACGGTAAGCACATTAAAGCCCTGGAATAAAACACAGTGGAGAAACAGCTGGAGTCTTCGTTCCATTAGAACTGAACAGGTGCAACAGCACATTCAACGGCTTCAGCAGAAAAAAACCCGGCAATTTAAAATTGTAAAAACCACTAAGGCTTGCATGCATTACAACAAGCAAAAACTCTATTTCTTCTCAGTTTTCTGTGATCACTTATTTCAACCAAGAGCCAAACAGCAACATTTTTAAGTTGTGGCACATCCGCAGCAGAAATTACATTTGCGGTTAAAGTATTCCTAACTGCTTCAAAACTATCCAAAAACTAACAACTGTTAGATCTGAGTAGAAACCTGTCATTGACAAAGTTTTCCAGAGGTATTCTATGGGTTATCCAAAAAGGGTGCATATGAAAAACTAGTACGGGAAGCTTTTTGAAGACAGGTAGCACCTGGATGAAGTTCCTTCACTCCAGCCTGTTGTTAAGTGATTATAATCTTGTAGTAAGGCATTATCGGGTGAGCTAATCACAATACTTTAATCTGAAGGCTGAGCTGGTATCCAGGTGTCAGGGTAACACGTTTAGAGTACATTAAAACACACTTAAAGACATGTAAGGTTTATCACTTAACCAAGAGTTCATCAAGCAAACATGTATGTTAAAAGTACTCATAAATTTCATCTTGTACAGTACAAATAAATTATGATAATAATAATAAATAACATTTCTTGGACATTTGAAGAAAAAGTATTACATAAAATGCATAACATAGAAAAATCCTCCTAAAACCATGAAGATCCACATCATTATAAGTTATGATTTTCATTTTTGGCAAACAGACAGCAAAGACAAGTTAATCATTTTGGCCTCATTCAAGCGGCCCTGAAAGAGCTGCTAGTTAAAGCTTAGAGGCCAAAAAAGAAATTTGGCACAGAAGCAGCTTTTACAATATGCATGATGAAGATGCAAAAAGCATTCATTATTTAAAGCATGGCTTTTTAGAGAATCTTTTTGTGGGTAAAGCGAAGGAACAGTTACACATCACCGAGCAGCACAGAGTTTTCCTTCCTGCTGTGATGAATTCAGTGCATGAACCACATATTTTCTTAGACACAATAAGACTGTATACGCATCCTAAACTTCATCCCATAGCACCCACTATATAATCACGTTATTTTAGATGCTACTGTTTACCATGACAGTATGGGATGTAATTCAGTTTTCTCTGCAATAACCCACCAATCCATCCATCTGTAGACGTGTCAAATTAATCTTAAAACAGTTCATTTCAATTCATTTAAGAATCTGTGAGTTGGGACAGCAACATGTTTACACAGATGATCCATATCCTGTTGCTAATTCAGCTCTCAAGAACAAATAAACAAAAACTCCATGTAACAAATCAATTCTCGCTCCCCGTCTCATATCCCAGAAAGCAGGAAGAAGAGATTCGGCTAATATCGCACCGCTACATACTGACGGGAGCTTTTAATGGGGGAAGCAGCATTACCATTCATTAAACTGTAGTAATGTCTGGCGTGTTTTCTCCACACCGTCTGCTGAACAGTTCCAACCACATTAATAGAAAAGTTTCATTATGAAGGAAGCGTGGAAGATCATCATTGTCCTCCAGCATTGCCTCCTAATGACAGCCCACATGGAAACACTGGACTAATTAGTTCAGGCGAGAGTGTGTGTGTGTGTGTGTGTGTGTGTGTGTGTGTGTGTGTGTGTGGTTTCAGTAAATGACAACAGCATAATAACTTGTGAAAAGTTGCTGGATGAATGACAGGCCCGCTGATGAATGAACTGTGGCTTGTTAGAATGTTAGAACAGTTTCATGCTGTGGGTACATACCTTCTCCCAGTGCACAATCTCCCAGGCACCATTCCTCAGTACTATGCCAAGTAAGGAAAGAGATGGGGAGGGAGTTCTTATTAGGTTTTATAGAGATATACGTGCTTCCTGGCAACCTAAATATTTCTTAAATTTTCTAGTAAAGAAGGAGTTTTAAATACCTTGACATTCCTTTTTGTTAACAACGTTGTCGGCATTGTGACGTTTCTGTAAAAAAAAAACAACAATATCGACATTACACACACGCTCTGATACACACGCATTAAAAACAACGATCAGAAACAAGTCAGTGAACAACACATGAGAAAATTCTCCGGGTTTAGCACTATGCATGAGCAAAAAAACATCAAAGCAATGAATATGCATACGCAAAACACACCTAATCATATAATTATGGATTAAAAAGAGAATGATCTAAATTCATAGACAGAAATGTACTGAAGAAGCTGACACTGTACATATTACAGTGAGAGAGCAGGAGACTGGTATCTGAAGTTCCTGCAGTCATATTCTCACTAGGACTACAGTGCAAAACTTGTATCATGCAGTGCTTTATTCAAAGTGCCCCACAGTATAATTGCGGCACCAAGTTTTAATGTGTGAATCTTAAATTTTGGGAACTGTGACTGCAACAGTGAGGTAATCTCAGTCATACATCTGAAAGGTGGCTTCATTAAACAAGACAGTATACTTATTTGATCAGACATTTCAGATATGGATATGGCTATTTTCTGCTTTTCTTTATTTTATATGACTTTTCATTCTCCGCTGCTGATAGGCAACACCAGAATTCCATTTATGCCTTGATTTTTGTAAAGTAAAGGTTTCATCCTAAAAACATGGCTAAAATTCTGAGATCAGCTAGCTTCTTCATCCATACAAGACAAACCTTACTGTTTGTGAGCACATCAAAATTCATCTCATCAGCATTACTTCCCTTCATCACATCCTTCTTGTTGGACGGTCACAAAATCAACTTTGACTTTAACAGCTGATTCCAATGGACAGCTTGTCAACTAGCATCACAATGAGTAATAATGTGTTTCCTTGCTAATCTCATATAAATTATCATTGTATTTTAAAATGCAGCTCTAAGAGTAGTGGGTGCTGTACTTAATTAGCAAGGAAAACGTATAACAGGACAAGAGATCTGTTCTAATTTAGTCTGATTTAATTTAAAACTCATTTGTGTACTTTGGCAGGATGTAATGTACTTTTCAGAAGGAAAAAAAGTCTTCAAGCTACTATAAAGCACAGGCGCTAATGGTGAAGTGAGCTCTGTCACCAGGAATGGTTTTTCACTCTCCTCAGACATCTTCCCAAGGCTATAAGGATTCAAGTCAGCACCCTGCAAAGATGACACTTCATAGCCACTAGTTTCTTCCACTGAAGTCTCTGATTTTACGATTCTGTACATCTGTTTCTTCAATTTAAATCAAATTTGATTTAATATTCCTGCATCACGTGATTTTCAACCAGCTTCACTATGCCCAAGGGAAAGAAATTGCAGGTAGAGACCTTTACAAAGCTCATTCATCATCTCTTGTGCAAGAGCTGTCAGCTAATTTCATTCATCCACACACTATTAGGCCTGGCTGTACCGACCCTCTTCTATTCAGGGACGTGTAGGAGGAGCTCAGCTGTATTTGTAACATTTACTTCACAACTTATACTGAGTTTCTCAAATGCACTGTCCTTGCCTCTCTCACTCTTTGTGTCCTGGTGGACATGAAAAAAAAATCTGTACAGTGTTTAGATGATGTGTGTAATCATAGCGCAGTGGAAGGCAAGCAGCGCACAGAGGCTATGCATAAATACTGCAGTATTAGGTCTCTGTAGACTTCCCCTTAGCCATAGAGGGGAAATACAGAAAGCAGTGAAAGATAAAAGGAGTATCTGCAATGTTACCTTGATTAACCTGCTAAAACTGTATGCTTCAACATGAACCTAATGAGGCATTAAGTAGCAGCAAAGGACATTTAACCACACAAGGACGGGAACAAGGCTTTCTATGCTCTTTCAACTGCTGTTTTGTTTTTTTTAAACGTGACTATGCGAGTATTAAACTGTGATACTGCGTAAAGCTGCACCACACACTATTGTGAAATACATCGTAGCTCAATTTCACTGTATTATATTTCTCTTTTTCTGTAACATTTTTAAGCTGAAGGATAGCTGAAGCACTGCCTGCTGCTGCAGAGGAGGCTTCCAGCAACAAGGTAAGGTACGTGCTGTACAGTGTGTATCCATAGTGCATGATTCATGAAGTCAGGGGTCGATGTTGCCCTGTCAGGTCAACTTGTGCGGGACAGTGTAGCACGGGGAGCAGATGCGTTTGCAGGTGACCTTCAGCCATAAAGACGAAGTCATCACCACTCTGTTCCCATGTTTTTCACAACAGGAGAAAAAGTGCTGCGCTGGTTCCTTCAGCACAAGATAGCAGCTAATAGTATAGAGTAACTCTCCACTGGGACCTGCACAGAGGATCGCATTGCAGGGTCACTGCAATACAGTAAAATGCAACATTCTCTCACTTTGTGCAGACTTGAGTGGATTACCTTACTACACCAAAGCACACATACACTGACAGCTTTTCACTTCAACTTAAATTCAGTGAAAAAAAAATCTAACCGAACAACACAAACTGTTCAGATCAATCTTCCATACTGAATACATACCAAGCATCTGTTCAACTGCTCACACATGCTTTAGGGCAGACAGTTGTTTTGTTTTGTTACTACTAGCTGCCTTTGTACATGAGCATTCAGTATCTAGGTTAATTGAATGAATGAGCGCTCAGGGTGCAGAAGGCACAGCTGTGACCTCTGAGTGTGTGTGTGTGTGTATGCATGGAGATGTCCAATGTTGTGTGTGTGTACACATGTTGAGGTGTTCCCTGCTGTGGTCACATAACCATCGCCGCCTGCCCCGTGCTTCAAAGAAAACAGATAACACCACGGCACAGTAAGAGACAATTAAAAAAAGCACTAAACTCTCTGGAAAGGGGAAACAGACTGTTTTCATTTTGTTTTTCCTCAGTGAATATTTACTGAGGGAACTGAAGTTTGGTAGGCAGTGTTAGGTGTATAGTGGTGGAATATATTAAGGCATGCACGTATAAAAATGACAAACTGAGGAAGAAGTAAAATATTTAAGACACTATATGCACAAACTGTGTAACTGTGTATTGCAACACATTTTAAACAAACCATACCACATACACACCTGTAGTTCTGTCTGTATTATCTGCATTATATGACGACCATAATACAACAGCGGAGTTGCACAGGTTGCTTTAAACCTAATGCAAATTTGGCCTTCAGAAGTATGTTGATTGCCTTTTGACAGTTGCTGACAGCATGATTTTCAGGGTCTTGCTAATGTGCATGTATTAATTCCTGCATTAATGATGTTTTTCTAGGTCAAATGGATGATGGCTGTAAAACACAGACTGTATGTAAAGAATGGACGTAACCACTGTGACATCACCCCATGGTTTGTGGAATACCATTCTGAAGCCATGCTTTTGGAGTTGTACAGGTTGTGTACAGAGGCCACAAAGACCCTGCATTTCTAATTAAGAGTATCTAATCAAGCTAGCGCCAAAACAGAAGCAGCTCCAGCATCAGCATCAGGATGCAATTGGATTTGAGCTTTGACTCATTCAAAGAGTTTGTTTCTCCCTGTTGACGTTCATGTGTGTCCTTAATATTACACACATTTAGCACGTAGTGCTGCTGTCTGTGAACAGTTGGTTGTTGCATATATTTCTTTAAAGGGTATCTTTGTCAAGTTTTATTGCATAATAGTCACTTTTGCACCTTTAATCTTGCACCTGATTAAGTATGAAAATACTAAAACTAAACTATAATGCAAAATCCAAAACTATTATAACCCTGGTACATACAGCCTTCGTACTGTGTCCGTTTGTACGCTTTGGCATTGCCCGGACCCCTAAGAGTACCTGGCTGACAGCAAGAGGTCGCCACCATACTTCAATTCCACAGCGGAAGTTGTTTTTTTTTTTTGGGGGGGGGGGGGTTTTTTTTTTTTAAAATGGGGGGGTGGTTTTGGGTGCAGGCCCCCGGGGCCTATTAGGGAAA